>JAVCKZ010053626.1:0-17086 GCA_034780755.1 Lepetodrilus elevatus | reverse complement strand
AAAAGTGACCTTTGCACTATATTTCAGCCCGGTACCAAACCTTTTCTTTTACTAGGGTGCATGAGGAACACAAAAAACCATGTCGCTTGCTTTCATCAAAAAAGTTGCACGGAATTTGAAAATCATCCCTAGGCTGCCTGACTATATAGAATAACGTCAGGCTTATTTTAATAAACCCCCAACATAAGCAGGCCTCGTGAGAATTGCTAAATGTATCGCTAAACGATTATCTCCTATAGGATTATCGTAATCAGATTTGCCAAATGGACATCATTCCATTCTCCAGATGATCCTCCAGAAGGTCTCCAAGGCCTGTCTTTCACGTACGAGTCTGTGACCCTTGACCCTAGCACAGAGACTTCCCGATTGGTCAAGCAATGTCCAGATGACACGAATGGACCCGCTTTTGATACAGTATGCTAATTTAATCTTCGATAAATATTCCTCTTTGCTTATGAACTCGGGTATATGAATGCACGGTCTGACGAGGAGTGGTAAATAAGCTCTTGATGGAACAAGCTGATGATTAAATCTCCCCAGTTTACAATACCTCCATCATAATGGCCGTGTAGGATTAATGCTAAATCTGATGTCCAACGTTCATGTCGATGAACGTCCATTTCACGAGGAAATCACAAAATTGATCAACAGCTTAACAATACAGCAACTCATTAATACCCCCTGGGCACATATTCCTAAGGGAAATATATTAAAATATTAACGATAATCCGTACAAGTGTCGGTTTTCATTAGCAACTGTTGAAAATACGTGAAATAAACAAAAGACGCGGATGAAAATTACCTTTGAGAACAAAACAAATTACACTAACATTTTACGATTTATATTACTTTACAACCATTACCGAAGCAAGGAAATAGGATATCTGAAGTTGATGACGAGGAAGTGAAACCGATCTAGTGTTACAAAATAACAATCAATGAAAATTGAGCACACTTAACGGAAACTTAGAACAATAAATACTTTGAAATTGGATACATTCTTGAGTATTACTTCCCCTCCGTGCAGCATATACAGACATAAACATCTGCGTATGGCAATAACATACAGGGACATGTCTATGATGGATAGATTGACAGCTGCGACATGTACGACCTCAACGGGATGTCAGTTTCATAAGCGTGTGCATTATCATAACGCGGGCATGTCAATCAGACTCTAGGTAATGACAGCTATATACAAGCAGGATGAGTACATTCACTGCACGTGCCAGACTTGGATAATAGGAACACGCGATATTTATTGAAATAAGATTACCAATCTCAACTTGGCATGCGTTCGATTCGTTATCCACATGTTCTACACGTGAAGTCTTGTACATGCTTCTGCTTTGTGTCCTCATTTAAAGATTTGACATTTCTTTTCAAAATATGCCGAACACATTTGCAATATAAAAACGTGAAAATGCTTTATTTCGTTTAGCTCTGTATCTGCTTCTTTGACTTCCTGATCATTTAGATTCTGAACATACTTGACTGGCGCAAAGATGACTTTGTACGTAATTGTTATAACAGTTGAGACGTGACGCCTTCCAAATGTACATTCGTCCCGGCTAAACTGTTTCTCCAAATATTGACTCGTATCTGTCAGCTACGGAAACTTGGAGCAAATTATTCACCGTTGGAGACAATTTCCTCATCAAAATTAAGAGCCTTTGGTGAAAAAAATAATTATGGCGGAAAGAAGTCTCCGATGAATAGATCTCCAAAAATATTGAGATTACCAAAGAGTGCAGTGTGGCGTCAAAAATAGACGGAAGAGAAAGCGAGAAAAACATCCATGTGATTGGACCATAACATTTTCCACGAGCATGAATCGACGTTTGACACAGGAATTTGGTTGAGATGATCAACAGTTATGATTTGAAACTTGTGTGACTCAGCTGAATACGACTAAGCATCCAACGATGCTGCAGAATATTTCAAATGGCCAATAAGTTTTACGAAAAAAACAAGCTGATGCTTCACGGCTTTTTGACTTTGTAAAGTCGTAACGATTCCCCAAACTACTGCGAGAATAAATTCAATTATCCCATTCAAAGGGCTGATTATGACCCCGGCTCCGGAGAGTTGAATCCACATTTGATGCGGAGGACGGGAGGGACAACACAGCGAGCCTCTCTCTGAGTCTGGATGGCCTCCGAGGCCTCTATGGTCTGATCAACAGCCCAGTCCTCTGTATGACTAACCAGAGAAACTGCCAACTCTAATTTACCAACTAATGCATGCGATACTCATCAGATAAATCATGCCTTAGTAATTTTAGATGTTAAAACTTTTAAAATTTGTTAATTTCCGTTATCTGTCTCGCTTCGAGGAATCTTTCTGATAATCAGAACGGGAAAATTTGTCAAAACTTGCACTGTTCATATATTTGATAAAAATCGATTACATGACTGAATAAAATATGAAAGTCGAAAGATGTATATATCTATGAATCTAATTTGTTGAATCTATATGGCGTCTCGCGAGATACAAACTCGCACGTAAATTCTTGTTATGGCACCGCCCGCGGATTCCATTACCATATACTGCATATTATATTCCGTCTTCACGGAATGGCGGCTTAACGTGGCACATTTTGCGTGATGTATTCAACGTGCAAAAGCATTATAAAGCCCTATTCCTCCCGGTGAAATGGATACAATAAATACGACTTAATTCACTTTTGGAGTTTTTGACGTGCGCTGTCTGGCTGCCTCGACTCCCTGGGGATCATCCACGTATATAACATGCATGCCACTATAATGGATGGTCTTGCGGCTGGGGCCCTACTGATTTCATTACAAGGCTGCTAGGTATCATGAAAGCATTATTTACAGTGCAACTCTCCTCATCATATGTGCCATCAGATAGAATCTGTCCAGCCAAGTGTAAACAGACGTGTCGCGGTGCTGTAGTCGGTCGCTTCCCTCAACGATCTCTTCACCCTCGCCGTATTGATCGCTGAAGTATATCTACAGCATAACCAACTGTGATTAACTTAGCTGAACAAAACACACCTTGTTTCCATTTTCAGACCGCTCAATAGAACAATAATCCCATGCTTCTAGGTTCCTATTAACTCAATTTTTTGTTGTTGTAAATTTCTTAAATTCTTAAATTCTTAAATTATTTGATATCTTTGATATCCAATAAGTGTGCACTAAAGAACACTATCATTCTATTACTAATTTCTGTTTCATAATTCCTGAACGAGGACTGTAAATGCATTTCTTAATGTATATTATTTAACATGTTCATTTTCAATTTATATATTAACAGTAGATGCATCTATCCCTGAGGTTATGAAACTATTTTGAGAATACATTTTTAACTCAAATTTGTATGCATATTTGTGAACAAAACTTTGAGTTGAGCAGGAAATCGTACTCGTAACCTTGGGGCACATACTGTTTACATTCATCCACTCAATTTAACACTCTCCCTGCTGGATCAATAAATAAACACTAATCAATATGACATCTCCCATTGCCTTCAGCTGAGAAAAGGTTAAAACCATCAGACTGTTTTGTTTTCCTCTGTGTGTGATTTAGTAACTGCTGACACCAACAAACCGATACTATTCTGGAAATTGCGCCATCGACAAAAGTGATAATTGACTATAAAATATTTACTTAAGTGCTGTTCACTGTTGACTAAGTTTCTTTAATGGCGTCATCACGCATGCATCTTTCCACACAACTAATTACACTTGTGTCAGTGCGACACAACTGCTGCAGTTGTCTGTCAACCATTACTTGATTTACACGCAATTTGCAAAAACACAAATTGATTATATGACAACCTTCTCAATCCAGTTATTATGAAAAATGGGCAAAAGAATATTTGAAATCTCATTATAGTAATTATTCAATCTGATTAGAAAACAAATGATATTGGTGAGATGGGAAACTTTAAGAGTAGCCAGCTATTTTTTCTTTGTTGTGAGAAACTGTTTTTCGAGGTGTATATTGAAAATAGAGGTTAAACAAACATTTCTTTTTGCAATTATTATACAATATTACATTAATCACATGCCAGACAGGAACACTACATAATTACATCGCATCATAATAATACTTTAACACAGAAGTAACACAATTGTGCAAAAGGACTCTTAATATTATTAGTTTAAGTCTGTAAAGAAATATTTTACGTAACACTACCATCATACAATTAGAGAATCAATAATATTACGTAAAGTGTTTTTATTCCAGTTGCAATAAAAACACACGAAATAACACAAACATTTCCAAACCGAATTAGTTATACAAATTCCCCCAAGAAAAATAAATAGTATCATTCTTAACAATGTCTGTTCCCGGAGCGGGCTCAATTTGATGCTCGTTTTTACGTTGTAGATTAGCGGGCACAGTGTAGTCCTGTCAGATTGTGGACTCCCAGAATCTAACTTCTCCAAGTGATGAGATCAAAACTAAACTAAGTCACTGCCTACTTGTCTCCCTTGATGCAAGTTTAATGGCGTTTGCAGCATCAGCTGTAACCCCTGCCGACCCTTCTCGGTGTTTGTTCGCAATTCTGAGGATCGTGATTCAGAGTTGGAGTGTCCCTTCACTCCACCAGCAGCCACCATAGGGGTCTCGCGATCCATATATGAAGTCAATTGCGTTCAGATATGCATACTTCTCCCTATTTGTTATGACAGCTCTGAGTGAGTCAATGTTTTACACTATCTGCGCTTATCGATGCCGGTGAATAAACTCGCTATAACTGATTAATGTTTTCTGTCTTTGGACCGGCATTGACCCTCCGTCTAATGTATTCGCTTTCAATTAGGAAAAGCAGGAAATTGCCATGGATCTTCAACAACTTGTTGGGCCATTTTTCGCAACATGCAAATGAACAACCATTTGGACTATCCAGATGTTCAATATCTTAATTTCACGAGTTCATTCAAAATGCAAATGGAGTCAACATTTTTTTTGGCTTGTTGAAATCTTAATATCATTTGACAATATCAATCCATCCATTTGATCCTTTGTAGTTCTGTGAGATTGGTTTTCAAAGTCATTATGAATATCAATACTAATTAAAAGCAATAAATGATTCATTGAAAATTTCGAACAGCTACATCGCTACGACATTAATACCAAGAACGTAAATTTTTTTACTTAATAATTCGTACACGTAACTAATTTATTTTCCTCATGCGAACCAAATCTTATCCTGTCCATTTCTGCAGTCAATAAAGTAAAATTCGACCTAATAATGAACTTGGACGTTTCCTTCGCAGATAATGACTAATACGATTTCCTTCACGCAAATTTGCATTTACGGTTACAGAAACATCCCTGGGGACGTAGATCTACAGGAAGAACGTCGTTAGAACGACATCCTGGAATGTGAACGCTGCGCTTATCATTCTTCTTATGCAGATTACCGCTCCCGATGCACGGACTGTATGAGACGTGTACGTGTAATATAGAACATATTTCATATCTATGTAAATGTTGAACATCACGACTGGGACCTTCCATCCTCCGTGCATTGTATCTCGCAGACCTGTTTTTAAACCAACGCTTGATGGTGCAACAGCCCCTGACAGATGTAGATGAATCACCGAAATAAACGTACATATATGCATACATTGTGCGCATAACTTGATAAAGAAATATCTCATTGCAATTTAGCACAGAAAAAGTGTTGTGTTTTTAAAAATATGACATGATAGACTTGTTTTTAAACCACTGCTTGAGCAACAGATGACAGATTTAGATGAATCATTGAAATAAAACTTACATATATGCATACATTGAACGCATAACTTAACAATAAAATATTTCATTACAACAGAGTTACCGAAAGTACAATCTAAAAAATAATAAAATCTAAAAGATTTAAAAAAAAATATTTTAATTTTATTTTCATGATTTTATAAAATTCCATTGCCCTGGCAACGTCACAAGTTTTCTCATATGGTTCCTCTAATTGCCAGTGTTCATTGGCGATCGTTATCAATGACAAATATCCCCGCGGTTCCCAGTGCTTCGAGGGGCCTCGGTCCAGGAGACAGTGAACACAATAATGGACCAATTAGTCCACGCAATGTCTTTAATGCAGGGATTGATAACACCAGTTTCCTGCTTGATGTGGAGGCAAACATCTGCCACAATCACCGCAGATCCGCACTTCTTCCACATCATTATTACATGGAGGAAGGAATGGAGACAATGTAAACAGATAGTTCATTATTTCTTCCAAACTTGGAAAATATCAAGGTGTATTTATCTTGTCTTAAAAGAAAAGTTGACAGAATTACGATGCACCTGAGAATATGTTTGTGAGAGTAATGGCACTCAATGGGTGGGTAGCCATGTTTGACTCGGGGCGAGATCGTGAATGATTTTGGATGTCATGTTAAAGAAAGAGTTACATCTATGAGCGTATTGGTTTCAAACCCTCGACCAACCCTACGGTGATGAAATTAGCCAATGAGCACGCTCACGCGACTGTCACCCTAGGGTAGGTTCGAGTGTTGAATAAAATACGCTCTAGATGTCAGTATGTGCAAATTGACCAAGGGAGACAACTGTAACCCTATACACACAACGACAATTGCATTCCGATCATCTTCATATGGACATTTGTGGGTGTAGGTCAACCAAGGGAGATAACTGTGAACCTAAATACGCAGACATTGCATCTATATCATTTCCATTTCAGATCAGAGTCCCATAAGGTAGGAATACAATGTTAACCTTTTCTCTGCTGGGTAACTGGAACTACTCTATAAAGCAGTGATGTATTCAGCAGTGTGAGGGTTAATACTTCAGTTTTGTAGTTTCAAGGGTTGACAAACATTCAAGCTAATCACAAATCTGTAATGCAAGTTTTGCGCATTTTCAAAAATACAACTTACGAGTTATGCAGGCTGCAGTCGAAGAAGGTGAATTCTGTCGATACAAAGTCTTGCTCGTTCATGCGAACTGACAGCCTCATCACGATATGATCTGAAATGAGAAGGTACAAGTTCAATTAAAAAGTCAACTTGATACAAATCCAAAATGGTGGCCTATGTATGGCATATATAATTAGCTCCCTTGTCTCCACTGTCAAAATGGCGGCTTAAAGGTTGAAAGTTAAATGACATGCTGCTCGACTAATGCAGATTTAACAAGCTAATCAGATAAAACTGAGCAAATTTGACTTCTTTCTGACAGTAAATGAAACTGGTAGTCTGTTGCACATTTTTGTCTGCCTGTTAAAAATGAAAAAACACACAATTCAGCCTAACAATACAAGGGAGATAATACATTTTTTCTACGTGATAGAAGCATTATGGGATGGCGAAACCCCTGTTGTCAATTAAGACAAGATTGATTACTTTCGCTCAAATTGAGCCAATAAATATTTAATTTTAACAGACATCAAAAACGGAATTGGGAAGTCGGCTCAGTGTAAGGGATGAACGTACGAGATTTTTACGACCCCGATACCGAGGTCACAACAGTTAAAATGTTTGTGTGATAAACAAGAGCCTTGTTGCTTGCTGGCAGATTAATGGAAATCGGAAGGGAGATGTCAAATTTAAGTCCATGATCATAAGCTGTCGGGCGTTCTCATGTTTGACGCTGTTTAATTTGCAACAGTAGCGGGCATTGCCATACGTTGTCCAACAAGTGACGAGGAGATATTACAGCTCTGCCCCGTGTAGTCACGTTCCTAGCGGTATCGGCTTCGTAGGATCACTCCTCTGAAAACCACACATTCGTTTGCGGCCATATAAATGTCAATAAGCCAAATGGAAATTGGGAGCGTATCAGTTTCCTTGTAAATCTCACGTTTCGGAAAACATCTCGGTTCAGTCATATGACTCATGTCGGGACTTTTCATTTCTGGGGGAAAAATCACGATTCCGCATTTATTCAAAGAAAAGCTGTTCTGTAGCAGAGTTCAGGGTCCATCGGCGACCTGAGACAAGACTGAATGATAATGAAACAAATTAAAGTCGTCCCGTTTTATGATCGGCCATGTGATTCAGGCTTCTGGTCTGTCCATTTCATTTAGAGTCGTGCACAAAGTGTGCACCGACACTCTGTTGCCTTTCAATGTGAGAGCTGCTGGCAAATCTGATGAAGCAAAATCACTCCGATTGCAACCTTGGCGCCCGAACAAAGAGACCGAGCCTTGGGAGGATTAAGCAACTGGTCTCCACGGACCGCGGCCAGCAGACGTGGCCAGCAGCCGGCAACAGCAGCCAGACGGACATAATGAGCTCCAGCCGACTTGAACACTTGAAAGAATGGAGTGCATGTGGTCATTGGATGGGAAAGCACCTTCTATTGTCATTTGTCAGATTTGAGGGCAGATCTCCGGGGGAAAGTCACACATTTCATGAGGTCATAGCTTCACCGCCATATTCCCAATTCAATATTTCCTTCTCCCAAAGTACTGCAAAGCAAATATAAAATCTAAAAAAAATCTCATTTTAAAAATCCCAGTTATATTCAATCAATACCCCAAACAACAATGAAATCTAGTAATCTTCAAATTTTATTTTGGGTTTGCATTATTAATGTAAAAAAAATAGAGAAAAATTGTGAAGACTTTGACAGTTTGAGTGTTTCATGGACAATGTAGTCACAAGTTGTGATACTGGGCATTGTCATCAACATCAGTTGACCGTTTGACCACTGTCACATGGGACCAATAGCTGGCGGCAAAATGTCCACTGCTTCATAAAGAAACCTAATGGACCAATCATCTTGACCAGTGTAAATGGACCAAGTAATTCCTGATAACCATATCAGTGATATGGCAATATACAGACATAATTAAATGAAATATGTACACAATTTATCGTTCTTGCAATTTCTTGTATTAACATTATTAGCTAACAAGTTAAAGGATGAGTCTTTTATTTTCCTGTTTAAAAACCCCTCAAGAATGTATATATTAAATTGTACGTCTTAAATTAATTATCAGTTAATTAACTTCTAAAGTAAATATCATCCTGAGTCACAGTCTTAATGTTGGAGGTTTTAGTAATAACATTATCAATTTCAAACTCTTCCAACATTTTAAGGACCTTTAAACAAAATTCCCGATTTTCCTGAGTCATGGTCTTAATGTCAGCGAGTTCATAATCGCCACTCTCCAAACAGAAGTGCTACGAGCTTAAAAGTGTACTCAGACACTTGCAAAAACAGCAACAGGAGCGTGGTGGCAACAGGGGCACAGCTATAGGAGCACATCAAGATCATTTAGCACTGATGCTCCTCTGTGACAATTCTGTCTGAGAGGCCGTGGATCCCGAGATGGAGCGTGGTGATGGAGGGATAGGACAATCAAAGCATGGCATGGAATTAATGAGGCGACTGCCAATAGAGATGAGTAACATGGCCCTAATATAGAAGTAATATAGATGTAATATGTTTGCCTAAGCCAATGAACGCCTCGATTATCGGCGGTCGTCCGGAAATGAACGGTACTACAGAGAGACGGCTGCGTTTACGCTAAATATCTACTTAGCCAGACGACAGTCTGCGATACGCACCGCAGCAGTGTCGCACGTCTCGCTCACGTCAATATGCCGTGTCAATTACACGCGCCGTTACCTTCAGCGGTGTTGTCTTTGTCCTACCCAGGTTGTCAGAGCGAGGGACCCGCACAGATATTGACGCATAACGGACGTCGAACCGAAAATGATTACTGCCGTAAATAGGCATAATCATCGGTGAGAGTGATATTGATATGTGTACCTGTTGTTACATGCATGTCTGTTTGTTTACGATAAACATTTTGCAATATAACTACTGCCAACACCGATTACCGATTTCATTTCGGAAAATATCTGCGACAATAACAACCAGCTGTGTCTTTGTGGAATCGTGTAATTGCTTCCCTTTCTTAAATGGCAAATTTATGCGTGGATAATGACTTAATGAGCTTGTTGATTGCTTTGAAACATTGTGCGCGAACTACACGTGGGAAATGGTGTAATTTCTCCATAGCAAGGACATCCACTTGCAAACTCCAGCCAGTAAATTGCCAATCATTACACGGTCATTACGAGTCTGCAACCATGATCATGGAAGTTGTACACATATAGTGAGCATAGTAGCCAATGAGCAATTTGTTTATTAACGTCGCAGCTGGCATTTTTCACCCATACGCGACAGCATGTAGTATATTGAGAAAAACAAACAGATTGCACCAATGAATTTTTCTTATTATAGACTCTTTCAAAATACTCACAATATCAGTTAATTGTTTCTTTACCAACTTTTCTTATTATATACTCGAATATGGAGTTTAACGTCGCTGCAGGAATCTTTCACCCATTTGTGACGAAATATGGTAACGAATATGGTACTATTATTTCGTTCTATAGTAACCGAGTACACATTTCTAGTTAAGTAATGGTTAGTAGCCTTATAGGCCAATTATACTTAGCTCGTAACAAAGCATTTCCAAACATCTATGGGCTCCAGATACTCTTCAAGAAATTGCAGACACATTGGAAGAAGAATGGCAGCAGATTCCTCAGAAATTTGGTAGAAAAATTCCCCATAAAATACCTGCTACCCCATAATTAATTTTGTTGAGTATATTTAAAGGTGATGTATCTACGTTATACCAGACATAAAAACAGGTTATTTTAATTTAATGAACCATATACAACATACATCCAGACAAGACATGACCTAACAAACCTTATCACTTGATCGATGATCGGTTGAGCTAATAAATATTGATAACCTCTAGCTTCGTACACTGAATAATAGCTAAGTATTTATTGATTGCAATCTTTCCAGTGTATGTTCAAACATGGCATACACCACAATAGATCTTGACATGCGTATACCAAATACCAAAATCCATTAACCGTAAGAACATGACAAGAATACCAATATTGAAAGTATCCTACGGTATTGATACTACAGCATAAGAAAACATAATTTCTAATGAATATTCATGACCGCGTTTCGCCAGAATACCTAGACGAATCTCCATGAACGCCATACTCCAAATCAGTACCTGTCAGCTGCTACAATGGCAAATGTCCATAACCTGTCAAAATTGTCAACCTTGGAACCGCCTAATGCTATCAACCTAAGATTAACTCACTGGTTTACAAGCAAGCATAGTTATTCATATTGGTACCCACCATTGGCAATATAAAACACTGTCCCATATAATATATGGACAAGCACAAAATTAGGTAAAATAACTGCTACTTCTTGAAGAAATATCATTCTTGACAAAGAATCCTTCAAGAAATAATGGTCTTTGACTGGTTTTCAGAATACAGCTCCACTTTGAATATTGTCGATATTTTTACCATGTCGGTACAATGACACTGTTGTTGAAACATTGACCATACAACATACGGTCAAGCACATCCTTTATTATTATTATATCGGTACTTATTATTATTATTATTATTCTTAGATAAAACAAATCTATTGAAAGTCTTCTTCCTGAAGAAACAATGTTTTTTATGTCCTTTGAATTGAGACCTTGCATGTGACGTCACATAGCATCGTGGGTGACAAGACAATGGGATTTTCCGCCATTGCTCACGTCATCAGATTGTTTTGTGCCACCCAATCTGTTTTGTGCCACCCATACGATTGTTCCGTGCAAGGCCTCAATAGTGCCATTTTTTAACTGTAATGCTACAAGAACATGGTCTGTGCTTTCAGGAAACGGCCTTACTGTAGTCCGAGCATAAATCAGGTCCATTAGATCACGAAAAGGACGAGTACAATTTCTTCCTCAACTTAAACTTTGCATTGGTATTTGAATGCAATACCTGAAACAAGCATGAGTCCATACTCATGTTTCGTAATCTCGGGGCCAGGGCATACCGTACATCATGCTCTTTCACTATAGCAGGAAATGATGTAACTCTCAAATTACACCTGAACCACCGGTACCACTCTTTTCGTGAAACACTACAAGTGTGTTGGAACCATTTCCTGCATATCCGACATGCAGATAGATGACCTCCCAGGGACCTATATTGACTCCAAGTGTTCAGGTGTAATTAGGTTTGGACGGCAATGAATATGTTCAGTCTGGTTAGCCTAGCGAGTCTGTACATCAGCGGGGGAATCTCTGTGTATTAATCGTACGTAATCACATCAGTGAAAACGTGGCCCATCTATCATGTCCACAGACTAATACATATTTATCTTTTCACAAACGCAGGATGCTGCTTCCGTGGGTTTATAAGTTGAACTAATTCCACGTAACTCCAAAAGGGTAATATGATACATCAATCAATAGAAATCATACAATTGCAGAATAAATGTAACTGCAAGATTATTGTTATTCATGTTTCATCCATGGACCAACTTTATGTGTATATAAAAACATATTAGATTTATTTAGAGATATAAAAAAGTAATATCTATAAATAAATCTAATATGTTTTTAGATAAACATAAAGTTGGTCCACGGATGAAATATGAATAACTATAGTCTCCCATTTGTTGTTTTATTTACACTGAATACAATTTAACTGGAAAAATAATGGATTTAAATAAAATATTACATTATTCTTTTACAAATTTTAATGTCGGTATAATGTTACACCTATATATTATTAACCTCCTCACTACTGTGGGCATATATATATGCCCAGAACACATGCGCAATGGAACAATTCAGCAGACAAAAAGTAAAAAAGTAAATTGTTCAAAAGCTTCCTTTTTATAAAGCAATAGGAATTCTGGTACAAGTATTATGTAATTAACAGTCGAGTTCTCTACACCAGCCTGAGCGTCTCCTACATGCCTGAAATTAATGTTTTCTTTAATAAGTTTGAGTATCATGTTGGAATACCATGCAAGAACAACACATTATTTGACACGATTTCCAATGCATGTGATTATACTGGTGGGAAATGCATTAACTACTGTCCTCTGGTCCTATGAAATATTCATATACAGAAAATACACGTAAATTGCTTTATTTTCTTACAATTTGCACACATATATGGCATAAACCATCACTCTTAATAGAAAATTATGTAAACAGTGCGATAGGCCAAAAGAAATGCTATTCTTAAAATGTCAGTTACCGTTTTTTTTATTGCTAATTGTTGAACCTGGTATTTTTTTCTCTCTTGCGTATCCATTATTATTTCATAATAATATCAGCTTGAAACCAGTCTGTAACAGTTCCAAATGTTTCTGTTAATAATCTCACCATTAGTGGTGCGACACCACCATAATTTTGTGTTGGCATTCAATTATTTCGAAAACCAACGTGAAAATCAAAAGCACAACATCAGGTGGTCTCATTAAAGGCAACGTATACCGCACTCGTATGGCTGCATTCAACACCACAATTAGACACAGACATAGACATCCATTTATGTCTGCAATATATCAGAAGCTATTCTCGAAAGTACAGAAATAAATCAAAACGTTGGACTTCCAGTAATTAACCCTTTCCATGTTAGCGTCAACCAGAGATGCCTTAAAGAGATATGCCCCGTGCCTCATCCAGCAGAGAGAGGGTTAATCTGTTAGTTAGTTATCATCACGGACACGGTGGATACATAAACTCATATCAACTCCCGACCACACCTTCTCGTAAACAGGTAACACGATCACGTCAATTACGCTGCCGTAGCCCCTGTCACTCAATCACGTTGAAGACCGCAATTGACAAGGAGGTGGTGTTCTCTCACAGAAATCTGATCTATTCTTAACTCCCTGCGACTCCTCTCCGAGGATGTCAATATCTACTCGGGTGTTCACACTGAAAACCTCTACTAATATCAACTCCAGAATCAACTCGGCTATGCAGTCACTTTACACTATAAGAAAGTCTCCTCAAACTCATGGGTCCAAGTCGCTGGTATGGTGCCAACACCATGCCAAGTTCGGCTGATCTTATTATAGTACTAGACATGCTGAGATTGGATGACCGTTCTGTACCAGTAGACAACAACTTTCCAAGAACCAAATACCGAAATACCTACACTTTTCTTAACAAGAGTATTCAATTCTTCTCAATTGTCTGAGTGAGGTTTTCAAAGAATGGAAAGGTTAAACAACTAAATATATCGACCGTTCCAACATTATACCGTAAATCATAAAATATCACCAAAATTACAATTTAACGACCATCATCCTATTAACATTAAATTTAATCAGGCTCATAGACCATCATCGCATGTGTGATTGAAAAGCCGTAACATGTTCAGTCAAGTGAAAAATACAGATGAATGAAATGTTACTACTGGCAATCAATTCGCGAAACTCTTGAAAAGTTTTGTCTTCTTTAAATTTTAATTATCTACCACAATAATTTTAGTGATGGTCTTTGGACAAGTTTAATAATGTACCGTGTTCACAATTGCCATAGTACATCTTCTACAGCAGTGAGTGAGTGAATATGGAGTTTAACGTCGCTGCGGGAATCTTTCACACATTTGCGACGATTCTACAGTAGAAGTCAGGTTAACACACCATAGCTTTTAAAAACCTTCACCTGAGGACACTATTTAAAAAAAAAAGATTTTATTTTAAATTCAGACGCAGACTCTTCTGATTACAAGACAGGAAATTCTATCCTAATACGCAGCACACAACTGCTGTAGAAAAATCTATTGGGTTTGGCGAGCTTTGACAGACACGTACAGATGAAGCAGGACCCTGGGAAGATGGCACCGGGGCGCCGGCATAGAATTAGGTTCCTGTGATTGCTAGAGCAACAGAATACTTAGTGTACACCTACTCCGACATAAAGAGTACAATCATTGCTAGGAAGGGGAAAGGCTTAGAGTACAATCATTGCTAGTAATACAATGATAGCTAGGAGTACAATCATTGCTAGGAAGGGGAAAGGCTTAGAGTACAATCATTGCTAGTAATACAATGATAGCATGGAGTACAATCATTGCTAGGGGAAGGTTGAAAGGCTTAGAGTACAATCATAGCTAGGAATACAATCATAGCTAGGAGTACAATCATTGCTAGGAGGGAAAAGGCTTAGAGTACAATCATTGCCATGCGTACAATCATTGTCATGAGTACAATCATTGCTAGGAGGGGAAGGCTTAGAGTACAATCATTGCTAGGAGGGGAAGGCTTAGAGTACAATCATTGCTAGGAGGGGGAACGGCTTAGAGTACAATCATTGCCACAAGTACAATAATTGCTTGGAGGGGGAAGGTTTAGAATACAATCATTGCCATGAGTACAATCATTGCTAGAAGTACAATCATTGCTAGGGGAAGGTGGAAAGGCTTAGAGTACAATCATTGCTAGGGGAAGGTGGAAAGGCTTAGAGTACAATCATTGCTAGGAGGGGGAAGGCTTAGAGTACAATCATTGCTAGGAGGGGGAAAGGCAATGGTTCTGAATACTGCTTCAGGAGTTATGTGGAATCCATGTACTTTGCGAGTCTTGGCATTCTAATGTGATCTGACAAGTGCTGCCTCTGTTGGAGTGTTTACAGGGACATCTACCTCAGGTGGTTGATGCTTGCTGTCTACGCTTGGTCAGATTCTGCTAATGCAATTTCAACAAATGCTGGTGGATAATTATAATAATAAATTTTGACAGGAATATGAATCAAACTATAAGTTAGTAAATTTGTAGTGGGTGGTCAAGACGTTGGTAAAATACCTTGATGAATTACTGATTAAACTCAATGTGTTGTAAAATTAGTTGTTAAAATATTATTTTCTATTTTCAGGAAATCGTAATCCCTTTAACCATCTCCATGCCAGAAGTAAATGGAAATGCCATATAATAGAGTAGTGATTGGGTCTGATCCAGCATAGATAGGGTTAACTTGACCTAAACGTGACTGAACATAAATACCATCTTGAAGTGGAACTACTTTGTGAGAGGAAGAACAGCATGAATTATCAGAACTGTGGATGGACACGGAAGATTGGCTGTGCAAAGGTGCGTGTCGACCTGCACCTGCGTAGGAATACATGCAGGCGGCAGGTGTACAAGATGGTGGATGTATTCCCTACAGGCGGCCTGTATCAATGTGTACTTACAGGTCTGTGAACCAAAACAGACGTTAGCTCTGGTGCGAACACTAGGGCCACAGATGTAAGAATCGCAGAGTATGGTAAAAATATACACAGGCAGGGAGAAGGTAGCATTCTGTGACTGTGTATATACACATTCCGTATACACATTCCACAGAGTGGCAGTCAGTATTGTTATCTCGTGTTACAAGTATCCTGCTAACTCGTACCTATTGGCAGGTAGATAGACAGGACATCTGAACATACGAATATAGTCAATAAAAAGAGTCTTTGTTATAAACATCCTGCTAGTTTATATATCTGTTCATAGATGGATAGATGAATAGAATCAATGAGAAAGTTTTGTTTTCTTCCACCAGTCTTTCTTTGTATTTTATGCACCTTCGTCAAGACTACAGAAATATTTCTTGAAATGTCAAATCTATTAGGACACAACACAATCAATAAAAAAACCCACCAGGGATGACTTGGAATACGGAACTGGTGACACTGGCTTCACCTGATTAAACAAAGGTTGTCATTGGGATCCTTCCAAACGAACCTTGATGCCTCTGTTCTCATCAACCTTCAGCATCATCAACACAAGTAGCCAATTGAAGTCAGCTTCTACCGTAATGTGATGTGCAAGTGGAGGATACAGATGTTGTTTGGAGTGGGGGGTAACTTGATCATCATAGGACACCATGCATGAGCTTAATGCTTCAAGAACATGGCACGGAATCTGTCACAGACATTAGGAGCAGACATGGCGAGCTTGGACACCTCCATCTGCAGCTCTGGCCAACATCTACACTTGCTGGCATCAGCAGTGGAATCTGTCACAGACATTAGGAGCAGACATGGCGGGCTTGGACAACTCCATCTGCAGCTCTAGCCAACATCTACACTTGCTGGCATTAGCAGCTCTGGCCAACATCTACACTTGCTGGCATTAGCAGCTCAGGTCAACATCTACACTTGCTGGCATTAGCAGCTCAGGGGTGGATACAGATTTTCAGGTTGGTGGGGCTCAAAGTGCATTTTAGAGGGGGCTCATAATTTCACCATAATACATAATATATGTTTATTGAACAATATTTTCCAATTCTAGGGGGG
>JAVCKZ010053615.1:0-17086 GCA_034780755.1 Lepetodrilus elevatus | reverse complement strand
GGTGGTGGATCTGTTTTTATCACGCATCCAACACTTCGTTCAGGGAAACTGAAGCGTTTGTTGGATTGTGTCTTGTTGAGAGTTAGTCCATGAGCCAGGCCAGATATCGGTACCACCTGGGGTGACTAAACACGAATGGTACTAAAATGTTTATAGAGTGACTGTAAATACATTAAGATATGATAGCCTTCCCGCACTGGTAGCTTAGTCTGATTTTTTGATGCAATGGGGGTGCTACCCATAAAAAAAGATTTTCAGCGTGACGCTCGGGGTTTTCCTCATTTTCTTTAAAATCAATCACACGATCGTTGCGAAACTTTGGACACCTATGTAGAATTTGATTCTCTACCAGAGTTGTTCCTAGGTATTTTTCAAATTTCCTCATATTTTGGGATTTACCCTAAAAAAAATTAATTTTGGGTATTTTCCCATAAATCTGGAATAAATCCCTAAATATGGGAGAAATTGAAAAATATATTCTAACAGCTCTTGTAGCTAATTTGATTCTCTACAAGAGTTATTCCGATGTATATTTCAAGTTTCCCCATATTTAGGGGTTTATTTCATATTTGGTGATTTTTTGTGATATTTTGGGGATAATTTATTATTGGAAGGAGCAAACATATGTAGAATGGTTTCCATGTAAATGTGTTTGTTTGTTTGTTCATGTAATGTTTAATGGTGATATTTTTTTTGCAGGTGTGTGCTGACTGTCTGACGGCATGATGCAACCATCAGCGAGGAAGAGAGCACGGATCGACTGTATCATCCACTGCTCTGATGATGACAGCGATGCTCTGGTGTCACCACAGGATTTGGACTCCTGGAACACATTGCTCAGGGCTGCAGAGATCAGGCAGCATGATCCAGTCCTGGAAGCAGCCAAGGGCCTTGAAGAAGGAGGAATACCACACATACATTATCACCGTAAATGTCGTAGTCTCTTTACAATGAAGAAGTCACTGGATTCTATCCTTGCCAAGGGTGTCAAGATAGAATCAGCAAGCGTCGACCCCAGGAGGAGGGCATCAAGGGATGCCCCTAGTACTAGCAGGGTGTATGCCAAAGTATGTCTCTTCTGCGAGAAGTCAAGCAAGTACATGAAAGCAGCAAAGACAAGGGAGCCACTCATCCAGTGTGTTGAGCTACGAGCAGATGAGAAGATCCGCAGAGCAGCAACAAGGAAACTCAACCAGAGAATCCTTGGTTTACTTAGCAGAGACCTTGTTGCTGCAGAGGGTCACTACCACAAGTCGTGCTACAAACTCTTCACAAAAGATGATTCCCCAGCGGCCGCCAGGTCTGGTGCAGGTGAAAATCAGGAAGAAAGCGAGGGAGCACGCTACGAAGAGGCTGAGATAGAAGCCCTCGAGGAACTCTTCTTGTATATAAGGACTGAATTATTCCCCAACCCAGAGGTACTGCCTATGATAAACCTCACATCTAGGCTTGAGAGATCCATGATGTCCCGTGGTATTATCCAACTGAAACCAGCGACAAAGAAACATGTTCGCCGAAAGATTGAAACCGAGTTTGGGGAATCACTACGCTTTGTCCCAGATGAGAAAGGAAAGCTTCTAATCTATCCACGCAGCCTCTCAATGGACGACCTTGCCCGACAAGCACACAAAATGACAAAAGATCTGCAAGAAGCAAGAGCAGCTAACTCTGAAGATATCTTAACCAAAGCAGGAATGCAGCTGAGGAATGAGATCAATAAGCAAGATGTGAGTCAGCCATGGCCTCCCGATACAGATCAGAATGTTATTCCTGCAGCAGTCACTAAATTCCTGCACACCCTGCTGACAGGAGAGTGTGAGTGTCAAACTCCCTCTGAAAGAGCTCAACGTCTTGCCACATCCTTCGGCAGTGACTTGGTCTTTGCTGTTACCAGTGGCAAGACAAAGCCACCCAAGCACGTACTGCTGTCCAATGCTGTAAAGTGTTTGACAGGAAACACAGAACTGATCCGAACTCTGAATCGTCTTGGCCACTGTGTGTCCTACTCAATGTTTGAGGAGATCGATACAGCCCTTTGTATCCAGAAGCTGGAATGTTCAAAGGATGACATTCCACTGCCAGCAAACATCTACCCTGGTGTGTTCACAACCCTGGCCTGGGATAACATCGACCGACTTGAAGAGACACTAAGTGGAGCAGGTACTTCTCACAGAGTCAATGGCATTGCTGTCCAGTTCCAGGTTGCAGGCTCTGTGCCAGAGAAGGTCCTGCCAGAGATTACCAAGTCCAAGATAAGAAGCATCACTCTGACCGCATCAATTCTGCCAATATACAATGTTGGGCGGCGGGCAGGGCCACCCAGGATTGAGACTGCGTATGTCGACACTACCAAAGAGGTCCAGGATTCAAAGACCAAGAACCATATCTGGCTTCTTACTCGAATGTCAGACCATGAGAACCAGTCCATCAGCAGTTGGACTGGGTTCAACATCAAAATCCGCAGAGACATTGCAGTGGTCCAGGACACTGTAAGCTACCTGCCCACTATCAATGCTCCCGCAACAGAAATGTCCACCGTTAATGAAGTCTTGGAGCAAACGCATGCCATCATGCAGTCCTTACAGCTTAACAAGATTGTGTGCGTGTTTGATCAAGCACTCTATGCCAAAGCTGCCGAGGTTCTCTGGAAACAAGAGAAGTTCAAGAACATTATCATCAGGATGGGCGTCTTCCACACAATCTGCAATCTCCTCTCCACCATAGGGAAGAGGTTTCAGGATGCAGGTCTTAGAGATCTGTGTGTGGAATCAGGTGTCATCGCAGAAGGATCAGTGTCAGGGGTGATGGACGGCCGGAGGTACAACAGAGCAGTGAGACTGCACAAGCTCGTGTATGAAGCACTGATGAGGCTTGCATGGAAAGGCTTCCTTCCATGGCTAGAAGAAAACCATTCAAGGGACATACACCATCTGGATGGAACACTGAAGAACATCAACAGCTTCCACAGCAATGTGTCTCAGGGAACCTTTCAAGAGCTGATGGAGAGTGAATCATGCACACATATCCTGAAGCTCTTCCAAGTTTATCTTGAGACCCTAAGAGATGAACACAACCTCTCAGCATTCTGGATGTCATACCTGGACATGGTTGAGATCATGCTGGACCTGGTTCGAGCCTCCAGAGAAGGCAACTGGATGCTTCACCTAGGAGCAATCCGACAGATGATACCGTGGTGTTTTGCCTATGACAAGGTGAACTATGCCCGATTCCTGACCTACTACTATGCCATGATGTCTCGACTGCCCATTGAACACCCAGAGGTCCATGAACACTTCATGCAAGGTGGCTTTTCGGTCCAGATCGGTAGCAAGAATCCCTTTGGACGGATTCCTGTGGACCAGACCATCGAAGAGACGATCAACAAAGACACCCAGACACCAGGGGGCACAAAAGGCTTCAGCCTGAAAGGTGGAGCTGTCGCCAGGTACTACCTGACATCGGAGTATCGCAGCAGATACTTGAGGCAGCTCAGGGCCATGGTAGTAGGCCAAAAGTATACTGACTTCAGCCACCCAGACCTACAGATGCCCAGGATTAGAAGAGATGAGGCCGATGTCCAATCTTTAGTTCAACTGATGGAGACCAGCTGGTTGAACCCCTTCAACGCAGAGCAAGGAGATCTTGTCAGTTTGTCAACTGCGACTACAGCACCACCAGAAGTTGCCAAAGACCTTCTAGGGGCCTACAGAATAGGAGAGGATGCATATCAAGCCTTCAAGGAAGAGCGCCTGGAGACCGATACGCCAACTATACAGTTTCATGACACGATGACGAAGACGAAACTGAGAACGTTCACTAACATCAGAATGAAGCCACGCTCACAAGGCCATGCCAAGGAGGCTATCTTGAAGGCTGACAGGAACCTATTTGGCCAGATGATCCTTGTTGCTGAGAACAGAAAGCTCAAAATGAGTGATGTCTTGGCTCATCCCCTGGGGCCTTTGCCATGGGCACTTGCCAGCGGTGATGGGTCTCTCCGCAAGACCAACAAGGCTGCCCTAGCAAGGGAGTTGGAGAGGAATGTTTCTCCTGCAGAGGTGATCCCCGAGCCCTCTGCTACCATAATTGATGGGATGAGCCTGGTCCAGAAACTGAAGGGAAACGACAACACTTTTTCACAGCTTGCAGGCACAGCACTGAGTCACGTTGTCCATGAGGGTGCTAAGAGCAGGCGCATTGATGTTGTGTTTGACGTCTACAAGGAGACATCCATCAAAGATGCAGAACGAGCCAACAGAAGTGCAGGCACAGGGATCCATTTCAAGAACATTCAACCTGGGCACAACATCCAGCAGTGGAGAAAGTTACTCGGTAGTTCCTCCAACAAGGCAAGTCTCATCAAGTTCCTGGTAGAAGAATGGAAAAAACCACAGCACAGGGAGAAGCTCGAGGGCAAGGAGCTGTATGTCACATGTGAGCAGCTCTGCTTCAAGATCACCAAAGAGCAGTGGGAAGAGGCTCCTGAGCTTAAGTCAAGTCAAGAAGAAGCAGACACACGCCTCCTTCTCCATGCACTTCATGCAGCAGAATCTGGGTACAAGTCTGTCATCATCACTGCAGAGGATACAGACGTCATGGTCCTGTGTCTGGGCATGTGCCACAAGATCCCATCCCACCTGTTCCAGAAGTGCGGGACGAAGAACCGGACAAGATTCCTGGATATCACCACACTGAGCCGTACACTGGGAGGCAGCGTGTGTGATTCATTGATTGGTATGCATGCCTTTACAGGCTGTGATACCGTCAGTGCATTCGCTGGCCGGGGGAAGATGACGACACTCAAGCAGGTGAAGATGGACAAGACATACCAGGATGCTTTCCACGAACTTGGGCGCTCATGGGAAGTGTCTCCTGAACTCTTTGAGAAGCTACAGGAAATCACCTGCCACATGTACCTGCCATCTACCCACACAACTGAGGTGAACAAGCTTCGGTATGAGCTGTTCTGTGCGAGACGTGGAGAGGTGGAGTCAAGTCAACTCCCTCCTTGTGAGGACTGCCTCTTCATGCATGCACTACGTGCAAACTACCAGGCTGCGATCTGGAGGAGAAGTCTGCAGAGCCAGCCATTTGTTGCGAACCCAACAGACTGCGGCTGGATGACAGATGAGGACGGCAAGCTTGCTGTCAACTGGATGCGAGGCTCACCAGCACCAGATGCTGTTATGCAGCTACTGTCCTGCAAGTGTGTGCGGTCATGCGAACTCCCTAAGTGCACTTGCCTCAGCAATGGCCTGAAGTGTACGGACATGTGCAGGTTACAGACATGCCAGAACAAGGCTATTGAAGAAGAGCCGGTAGCACAACAGTCAGATTCCGAGTCTGACGTAGATGATATTGAGGAGGATTAATTGGCCATAATAGTAAGTACAAGCCCATGGCATGCTTAGTGTGTATTTACAGGACTTGTATTAAATGTGACAATTACTATATTCATTTTAGTGACATTTAGGCATTCCTGTCCCCAAATTTGACATTTTAAAATTTTTCTGAATTTTCGGTAGGGTGTGTCTATTCAAGAAGTGATAACGACCATTAAGCTACCAGTGTGCAAGGGCTATCATATCAAAACATAAACTAGAGACATGTAGCAAGCTAAAAACACCTAAGAGAATTAGTCACCCCGGGTGGTACCGATATCCCAAAATTCGGGTCTTGGCTCATGGACTACGTGTATGCCTGTGCCCCAAAGATTTGACGGTACACCCTATTTTCAATTATCTGTAATTTATCCATTTCTTGCTTTTGTTAAATTTATCACATTAACCCCATATAGTATTGATGGTAATGCCACACTTTTCCAGTACGTTTTCCCTATTAGAATTTTAGAGCAACTTTTTGCGATGATACTATACGTCATATTTGCCATTTTTCTTGCCTTATTAAACATTTCTTCTTTTTGTATTTTGAAACAATTCTTCTTGTCATTTATGGTTATCCCTAAATATTTCATTCTATCTCTAACATTTATATTTCCCAACTTTTCAGGCTTATCTTTTACATTAAAAATAATGATAGATTCTATTTTCCAAAAAAATTACTTAATTTTATATTAGTTTACTGAATTTTGATTTTTGGAAAATTTGAACTTAAAAAAAATACCTGTAGTGATAAAATGAGCATTTATACATATAGTATATTATAGTATGGCTACTAACTGTTCTTAGGCTAAGAAATTCGTAAGAACGTTTCGAAAATTCACACAAACACACACACACACACACACACACACACACACACACACACGCACGCACGCACACACACACACACACACACACACGTACACGCACACACACACAATAATACGAAAATAGTTAGTTGATGTTGACAAGCAAAGTAAAATGGTCTAAAGAAGAATTGAAAGATATTATGACAGTATGTCCTATTCGGTAGCATTAGGTAGTGCTGATGCATTCTTCATAGTTGAACCTGTATCTGTCTTAATTATAAGGTGGCTGTCCTGATGGCACGTACGTTGACGGAGACGACTGTCCTGACTGTCCTGTAGGAACCCACACAGAACCTGATTCCCCCAACACCTGCAAACCATGTGACGCTGGGAAGTCTACACTGTCAGCGAGGTCTACCTCAGCTGATGAATGCATTGGTAAGATATAACAATGATGGGTTTGTTATCACGGGTGTGGTATGATATGATATATATGAATAGTTGTTATTGTGCATAACTTCATTTTAGCGCTGCTCAGGTGCTCCTCGTGCGAGTGAATAACTAAGACACTTGTACATTCACTTAATATTTTGGACTAATTATTATAGTAATGTTCAGTTATTTGAAATGTAGCCGGTTTACCAGCAATTATTAAGATGTCCGTGTGATCATGTCCTCTGTGCAGCATTTTGTCCGTTGGGAACCTACTCTCCGACTCGAATGGTTCCATGTATGCCATGCGCTCCGGGGCGTTATCAGGACCAGACGGGAAGCAAGTCATGCAAAATGTGCTCAGCGACTACCACAACCCGAGACGAAGGAACCCAATCCAGAAGTGGCTGCATGGGTGAGAAGAGTCTTCTTTTAGTAGTGCAGGCTACTAACTAAACAATTGAATGAATACTAACGAGCCCTGAACGGGGTCGAGGGGCAAGAAAATTTGAACCCAACCATTTTCCATTATTTTTACTCCAAATAAACTCAAAAGTGAAGAAAAATCTATTTTAGCCCGCAAATCCTACGGGAGCTATTTTTATGACACCTCATACCGCACTATGAGGTACATTGGTGTTTTATATTTTTTAGAAAGCTATTGTCCGAAACTGCGTACACCAAAGAATGGGGCAATTGTCCAGAATGGGTGGGCTGATGGGTTTATGGCCGTCATGATGTGCAACGAAAACTTTGATGTTCCCCGACACGTTCCCGACGTGTACATTTGTGGAAAGAGTGCCGTATGGCTTCCACACGATAATGAGTACGACTGTTCAAGTAAGTTCTCAACTGTCAGAAATACTGACAGCAATACTACACTAGTTTATATTGAACTTTGACGTCAGAGAGGGTACTGACTATCAATTGAAGTTCAGTATTTAAAAGATGGGGGGACATTACGTAGCATGAGAACCAGAGACATAGTATTCTAAGTCCAATTTGAATACAAAGAGTTATATAGATGTGTTTCGGGCCAATGTTGGCGTATAGCACTGTTCTAACTCCATTATTTCTTATAGGAAATAACAATCGGCTATGATGCGATTTAGTACCAGACTATATATCCCCAAATGCTATTAAAAATGTATGTGGTTAATGAAGAGTTATGGAAATATAGCACATGGGTTTTAATTGTTTGTCCAAACTAAAACGTGCATGTTTACAGAAACTAACGGGCTGTATTTATTAGTAGTATACGTCAGTTATGTATGTCAAATTGTACAGCAAATAGCTACTTTGTATGAATAAGGATGTGCAAAACTGCAATCGCCATGTTCTCAACACCATTGTACATAGTGGGAGTTATAATAAGCTGGTTCTCAGGCGACGATTAGTTGAAAATATTTCTTAATATAAAATATATTGTACAAGCAAAATAATAATAACAATGTATTGTGTATACTACAACAACTATTATAAATCAAACATGTCGTATACGAATATTGTCTTTGCTATTTTAAAGTTCATCTTATTATTAAGTGTATGTAGTGCAATAACAGGATGTTTAAGATGCATTTCAATGGTTATGATGTATTCTACATACTTCTGAACAGGATAGATCCCTGGATCACAATATTGTATGTGTTTTTAACACACAGAAGGACGTCAAATACATCATTTAATGTATACATACATGTATATTGTTTCAGGAACCAGACGATCGCATCGGATGACTTTATCTAGCGAGTTGTCCTATTACAGTGGAACGTGTGGTAGCGAAGAAGCAAAACTAGAAATACGAAATAACTTCATCAGAATCCTCAGTACAAGCACCACGTTCACAACTATCTGCGGAGTCACAGTACCAGCGTGTCGGCCAGAAAATGTTTTAATTACGTGCGGAGAAACGTCTCGACGCAAACGTTTTGTTGACTTCATCCACAAAGTAGTTAAACGGGCGGCTGGGGTTACTTTGACTTTTGACATAGTGACCCCATTTGAGCAGAGAGATGGGGAAGACTTCGCTACAGCACGTACGAGGGTGGAGGCGGAACTAGAGAGCACTTTGGATTCACTTGACGCCATGGTTACGACCGGGGAATTCAACATGGCCGACTACGGGTTGAACACAGAAGACGACTCATTTCGTCCTGGTTTTGCAGACTTCAAATGTGACGAACCTGGAACAGAATCAAACTATGACACTGGGACGTGTCGTAAGTTTTGGTTAGGTTTTGACTTTAAACACACACACACACACACACACACACACACACACACACACACACACACACACACACACACACACACACACACACACACGCACGCACGCACGCACGCACACACACACACACACACACACACACACACATAAATACAAGGCATTGAATGAAATGAAGTAGGCCTAAGTCGTTCTTTAAAGTAAGCCCTGCATTTAAAAAGTACAATTTTACACCTCAAACGTGATCTGCAGAAAAAGAAAACAAAATTGACATTGCACATTTACCTAAACATATTTCAGTATTAAAGGTGCCGACATGGGACAGGTTGGGTCAGGTGTGCCATGGCATATAGTAGCCCTCCCGGCGTCAGCGTGTTTGTCCAGGAAGTAGACGCGGGCTTGTTTGTGAAGGGAAGACGGACAACGTCGGCTGTTCCTGTGCCTCGGATCTTCAGCGGTAGACGTCCTACCGTCAGGTCTGGTTAGTCAGGAGCGCAGTGATAGGGAAATCAACGAGAGATGTATATAACAGGTTGTCATTGTTCAGAGAGATGTATATAACAGGTTAACATTGCTCAGAGAGATGTATATAACAGGTTATCATTGCTCATGAAGAACATCAGTGGCAATAAGCCTTATATAAGGATATGGGTACAGTGCTCAGTAACACTGCTTATAGTAACCTATATAGTTTATAGTGTTTATAGTAAGGCCATCCTCGAAACACGGGCCAATAGTTGAGGGATTTTTAAAGTGTAATCATACTGACCGGGGTTTCCAGGACGTAATTTCGAGCCTGGTCCTACTTGGCCCTAGTGTCGGAGTACTGATCAGCATACTTGTTCTACACGACCCCGATGACCGAGTCTTACACGGCCCCAGGGCCGGTATTCATAAACAGGGGCTAAGTCAGTTTTTGCTATATATTTTGGTTATCAAAAACTGACTTACGCGCCTTATGAATACCGGCCCAGTAGTTCTACGGTACTAGTTCTACACGGCTAAGCCTACGTATCCGTGTCTCCCCGTGATTCACATATGGACAGTCTTTCATTTCAATTCTGTATATTTTAACTCTGCAGACAGAAAACAGAACCTATTACACGGATTACATTAGACCCCAATCAGCGGGGCATGTTTCAGTTCATTATCGTACAGCTTAGATGAAAGAGTACGTTACGCAACGTCGTAATTAGTTCGTATCCCGAGCTGTCAGATCCGGTGGGCGGCCAGGTAATGGTTCCAGCCTCTGGAAATGTCAGATGCCCTGGTGTTACTTATTTACAGCGAGTTCTCTGACGGCGAGCGGTCCAGCTAATGACGATTATTACAGCCACGTGCTTCTACTGTTCAGATGTTCTCGCCCCCAATTACCACCACAAGCTTGTGATTTACACCGACCTGCAGTGTATATATATGAGTACACATACACATACACACACACACGCACACATACACACGCACGCACGCACGCACGCGCACGCGCACGCGCACGCGCACACGCACACACACACATACACAATACTACTATTATTAATAATAATAGAGCGTTTTTATATGGGCATATTTCCATGCAAAATTATAATAATAGTGCATGATCAAAGTGCACGATATATCGTATCCATTTTAAAGTTACAAATTCGATATTCCAATGCATACGGTACAACATATATTACAATACTAATGTAGAACAAGCTTTTCTATCTAAGAAGATGTTTTTTTCAATCCACATCTGATTGTGCTAAAGGGTATACATGCCTCATGTTGCATCACAATAGTGCCAGTTCTCGAAACACAGAAATTGGCGGTGCATTGAAATTATACCACGACATAAAATAATTACATTGTTAGGTCATTAATGAAGTAGAATCATTAAAGCACAACCTATTTACGACCTTGGTGATTACGCCGCGATAATACATTAGCCATTGCGGCCTTCCAGAGTGTGAGAACCGGTCTTCTTAGGGTCGCTTAACATACCAGGCAACTCGGAACCGAACACGCCCACCGTTTTCCGAAATGAACGCGAGTGGTATGAGCGCCAGTGGTCGCGGTTTCCCTCGTTCTCCAGCAATGTCCACGGACCTGGGAAATATGGCAACTATAGCCTGGATGTTCCGCTGACTGAAACACTCTACACTGTGAGTATTGGATACAAACTGATATACAACACAGACGAATACCAGTGATATCACACCACGCCAAGGCGACTCTTCCGTCCCTGCAGACCCATGCATTGGCGCTAATGGTCAAAACCTATTCTTAGTGTTATACAATAGGAAGCAGCACAGGTAAGCCAGGTGTATTTTGAAAACGAGACGTATTTATAAGAGCATTGTCTTATGCATCTGAGGAATGGCGCCATTTCGTTACCGTTATCATAATAGGCATAGACCTACACACAAGGCGTGCCACACTCTCATGATGCTATAATATTGCCGCAGATCTGGACGGTTTATTGATTGCCTTCGGTTCGAACACTGCTATAGCAGTCGTCGTGGTGAAATCTCGTCCTATACGCAACAGTTACATTGATCTAAAAACCATACGTGCTGTGTGAGCCTATTCTCGGGGAACTCGGTGCGAAAACAGGAATGTTCCCAAACTAGTTTTTTTATGTTCTTTCTCAATTTTCAATTTATCATTTTTGACATGCAAATACATCTGAACAAGGGCGTCTTTGCTTGAAGGAAATCCTATACTTTCATCCCGCTACAAACTATTCTTAGAATCTCGTTAAAAATTAATAATGATGACGGTCCCATATGACTTTCTCTGTGTGTTTGGTTAAAGCATTGAGCCGCAATCCAATCTGGCCTTGAGCGCCTTCATTGACTATCTTATCCTCAAAATGTTTAGCTTTGGGCTGTATATTATATGACTAAATACACTAAGATTCCAATGCGGGATGCTGTCTTGGTATCTAGCCTAGAAGGCAAGTCCACAGAACGGAACTCTATATGCGATATCTGCCGTGCTGTTTTAATCTTCTAATCAATGGAAATTAATCTATTAGCTCTGACCAGCATACGCTGATAGTTTGCTTAGGTTGTGGTAGATCACTCAGCGCCAGATGATAAGAGGCACCGGTGTTGGAGAAGACCCATACCAGAGGAGACCTGATACCTCTGGGCCAGACTATTTATAGACACATGTGCGTGTATATAGATAGAGAAGATGCACATCACCATTCCACCACAGCTGTCGGGGTTTCTTGTCACGTGACGTAGCACCGAGTCACGTGGTCGCACACCTGTATTTCTAGTATAACCATGATAACGGTGTTAAACGTCTGGTTAATGTGTTTGTAGAAGCTGTGCCAATATTTAAACTAAAATATACTTGATGCATGATACTGTGCATATGGTTCTATTATGTCTAGTTCATAAGCCTCGAAAGTTATGACTTGTATATGGCACTATGAATGAAGTTGCATTGAGGGCGACTTCATCAGTTACCAACAACTATGGAGGTAGGACACAACTTGTTCTGGCACCGAAGAAATCCTTTAATGAATACTTAGGTTAGTGCTTTCTCTGACCACTCGATGACTCGTAATATGATTATAAATACATGTATTAGTCCAGATAAATGCCAAACATGGATCCGCTTGGCATACCCAACAATGCGAACTATATGTTACTGCTGCTGCACCACTCATGCCAATGTAGGTAAAATCAGATCACATGTTTATCTTCTTAAATATAAATGTCCTTGGCTCAATATATTATCTGAGCGTCACTTCCGGATCTGACTTTTATTAGATTAGATTTTTACCAGACAAATTAGATGGGGAAAGAACCAAAAGACGAACAACTGGTTACGCTGCGTGGAAATCATTTACCCTACAAAAGTGTTATGTTTTGCTCAGATACATTATAATTTATGCAAATTATGACCCGCAAATGGGAAACAAAGATGGTTGTATCATTGAAAAAGAAACACACAGGCTCCTTTGGTTACAGTAAGCATGGTAAGAGGAAAGCGTGTAGACCCTATAGACCCTATAGACCCTGTAGATCTGTAACTGGATACATGTGCCTTCCTTCGATATGCTTGAGCTCACTGGGACTGTTTATACATGAAGAGCTGTTATCACACACAAGCAAGGGGTATGCAAGACTAGACATGCAGACTGGCCTGGGTTTTATATAGTCTGCACCAGACAGATCACAACAGAATACATGTATTTCAATAAGTATGTAATTAGTATAACATCTCGTTGGGAAAAGACAAGCATAAACTGGAATAGGATATAGCTGCAACCCACTATCAACTAGGATGACTAGTAAACAGCGAGGAACAGTAGACATGGTAGAGTGATGTAACTTACAAGGTCTTTTAAGTCTGATGGCAACGCACACAAAGACTGCACTATATTCCACAAATAGATTCTTTCACTATGTGGGTCGTATGTTTTCCAATTCTAGCACCATGCCATACCAGCCGAGGAAAGCTATGAACAAAATTATATTTTAAAATAATATTTGTTCTAAAGAGTAATGCGATATGTGTGTCAATATGAAGACGAACATAAGTGATTCCAAGTGATGAAGTATAGATTTTTAACTCTGTCCGCTGAATACACATATCTGCATTGATCAATGAACAGCGTCTAGGCGTGTTACATCTATAGTACATCGACTGCCATCAACCCCAAGTAGATTCTTTGGGTACATTTGAGGTCGCACATAAGCCTCGTAATAGTTATTCGCAGTACATCGGGCTCGGAGCTACTCACTGTATTCCGGATATGAAATGGTGCCAAATTGGTACAGAGCAAGACATCCACCGGAAGTAGATATTTCTTTAACTGTATCTTGTCCACGTGTTTCAGATGGAGATTCAACTGGGGACCATCGACCTGAGGCGTCAGTACAACCTAGTCCTCTTCATCATGTGTGACGTCCTGGTCGTGCTGCTCAACCTCCTGGTCATCCTCCTCATCCTGGCTTCCGGGCGCTTCCGGAAGTCCACGAAGCACCTGCTGGTCGTCAACCTTGCCGTAGCCGATCTCCTGGTCGGAGCCGTGGTGCTGCCATTTTACGCCTTCTACGGCACGAGCGCGGAGGACTGGCAGAACTCGTGCACATGGGTCAACTCGCTGCGACTCGTACAGATCAACCTGTTACCTTCCATCACCACACTGTGCGTGTTTGTCATCAACATGGATTACGTGTTCAGAATGGGGTGCTACTTCTACACCAATGGTAAAACGAAGTACGCCATGTCCGGCACTCTGGGACTTATCCCGTGGATATTGACCGGCGCCCTGTTGGTTCCCCTCTACTTCCTGTCCACCGCTCCCGGGCGGCCGTACGAGGAGTATCCGTGCTACAGAAGATACAAGGAGGACATCACGGCTCTTCTCCACATCTTCTTCTCCTTCTTCCCGCAGAGCTTCGTCATCATGGTGACAGGAATTGCTGCCGTGATAGGCTACCTGATGAAGCGGCGCTCGACGGGACTGGACATGTTCGGTGAGAGGATGCACTCGCCCGTGGACATCAGCATGGCTAGCTTCGTGACCATCTTGTTCTACACGCCGTACTTCTGTCTGAATGTCCCTGTCAACATGATCAGTTGTCTCAGTGAGGCCGAGTGTGACATTGTCAGGACCATCGAGGTCATTGCGAGCTGGTTGTTCATCGCCAAGTCCTTTGTTGTTCCTCTGTGTTGGTTCTGTGGGAAGGACTTCAGGGCGGTGTTCAGAAACATCTGCTGCTGCTGCTGCTAGAATCTCACAACTGTAGGTGCTCCTCAGAGGCCTGTTCAGAAGGGCGAGATTACGCGAGTTATCGCGTGACGTCACATATGAAGTATGAACGTTTCCAAGGAGATTTCACGCGTGTACTCGCGGGTTCGCGCCCTCCTGAACAGACGCCTGGTTCCTAATACTCACATTGGATATAATATAGACATTCATTTACACGCATAATACATAGGCACACGTAGAACAAATATGCAAGAAACCATTAACGTATTTCATGTATACACGCGGTTATTTTGTCAGGTGAACACAGCTAGAACTCTGGTATTCATAGTAATGAAGATACATATTCATGGCAACTCACTTCAATGTGTATTCGTTGATACACTTTCCATATCACATATACCCAAAGGGCGATATCTTATGCAACTCATACGAACGATGTGGATATTTACAAAGTCGTGCATAATTGGATAACTAGATGTCTATCTACTCCACGCGGCAAAATGAAAGATGTCGTGGTTGGTTGTGTGGACGTTAATAGTCACCGTATACCTGCCAGCGTCGGATGCCCTTTCTTGAGTGAACCAGTACATTGTACCCAGCTAACACAGGTATAACGTTAGACAACGCTATTACTATTTAAAACGATATTATACGTTGTGTGAATGTTACTAAGAGAAAACGAAACATTCACACAACGCTGTAATAATTACTTTGTATAACGTTATGTGCTTGGATGGTAACATCTTTGTGGCCAACTTATTGGAGATAGGTACAGGATTTCCTGCCCCCTAGGTACAGGATGTCCTGCCAGATATAGGTACAGGATTTCCTGCCCCCTGTTTGGACCGATCCTTGTTGACATACTTTCAGAGAATCTGAGTAAGATGTCCACAGAACTGCTAGTTTGTCGTGAGAGTTCTAAGAAAGGGACCCTGTTGGTGCCAATAACAAGACTACGACTCGGCCAGGACGGTTGTACAAACTATCAGACAGTGTGGAGACAATATCAGTGCACTTACGGACGTATGCAAATCCGACTATTCAATAACATTAATGTGTAAGATATTGCGGAGAATACCTTCCCAACATGACGTCAACTGACGGGAAGACAGTGGTGTATTATCATATGCAGTGTCACGAGAAACCGCTTTTGTCGGATTCCGTAATTATGGTCAAATATTCACGGCGTAAAAAAAAGATTTAACGTATGTGCCATTGTATATCGTGTGCCATTGTATATCCTTGCACATACATATATATTCGAACTATATTTCCATCGATTCATTTGATTGTGACATATGTATAATATTTTCATATATATTATATATTGGGATCCATTATATACTGTATATATTTAGTAGGCCCCCTATGCCTAAGTATGCCTTCCATACGTTGGGAATATTACGACAGAATGTGCGTCCTGCCTCGAGCAATATCTAAAATGCAACGTCAAAATAATTGCACGTGTTACTCGTTAACAAGACAAGTCATGTCGTGCATTACATGTACTCAACCAAAACTGCGTTTTTCGCTAAACTTACAAACTCGTTTTGGGCAAGCTTACAACTCCGCTCGCATAGTAGTATAGTATTTGTTCAACATTAACAATTGCCTTATCCGAATATCTGCAGTACATAACTATTTTGGCATTTGTTATTGTAACCAGGCCGTGTTGTCGAGACATTATGGCTCGTGACAGTCCGTACTACGCATTCCTCAGAGGTAAGTTTTCCTGGTGCTACCGTGTTCGTACCGCGTCTCAAACAATGGAATAGGCGTCCGTTACGTAATAACACCGCACCATCTGGAATTACATCTGGAATCAAGTAACTGGCGATGTGAGTAAATAGTTGGAAGAATTCCAGAATTGGAACGCTTTTTCAGGCCATTTCCTAACCTTGTACACGAGAACCTAACGTAAATTTTATATTGGCTCCAATTAATTACAAGATTTAAAGTATAGTAGGACTAATGCCATAAGGAATATTCCAGATGAGTCTTAGAATATCAAAAATATCTTAATATATATTTTTTCATAAATAGTAACACCATAAGGTATGCACACATGCAGGGCCATATGATCACTAATGCGGGGGAAGGTTTCTAGTATAATTATGGTCATCCTACTCAGACCCCATGAATATTAATCAAACCATAAACAGCTGATAAACCAATGAAGTCAATTGGACCAGAAGGATATCAGAAAAAGTCGTCAGAAACAATTATCTGGACCAAACACCTTTACTTCAATGTACATCACGATGCTATTCTTATTTGTACGTGGAACTACATACACCGATACACGTACACTATTCCTGTTTATTTGTTGTATACATGGATCAAAGGTGCATATACTAGCAATGCTTGGATGTATATTTCTTCTCTGTACTACTTATTTATACTACAGCTGTTAATAAAACATCATGTAATAGACGCCTTGTTATTTCTGTGGAGGGGAATGTCCAAGTAACTCTCCATTCCTTAAAAATAATGGAGCCGAGGCCCCGCAGGGGCCAAGGCTTCA
>JAVCKZ010053604.1:0-14535 GCA_034780755.1 Lepetodrilus elevatus | reverse complement strand
TGTGTTGTTATGTTACATCTGTAACAATGCTGTGTTGTTATGTTACATCTGTAACAATGCTGTGTTGTTATGTTACATCTGTAACAATGCTGTGTTGTTATGTTACAGAGCTGGAGGCGTCTAAGAAACAGGGCGAGTCCGACAAGAAGGGCATCGACGACCTGGTCCGAGAGCGAGACATCCTTAACAAGGTCAGTACACCGGCTAACATCTGGCTCTCTAACGTACTGTAGCAATGAAACACATTTATATAGTATTCACCTCTATTGCAACAATAGTGTAATAAGTATTAAACAGGCAAGATTTGGGGAAATGTTATGCATACCATGATCATGTTGGTCTATCTTCTCTCTCTACTCATGAAAACAGTACCAGCATCTCATTTTGTCATATTACGATAATGTCCCACAGTATGATCAGTTTTTGTCACATTTACAGTCGAAAAAATCATTTAAAAAATCTATATTCTATTTATTTTATTTTTTTAAAAGAAGAAAAAAGTTCTTATCACATGATCATGCTTGCCACATTATTATCTTGTTTAATATTGGTCACACTATGATCACATTTGTCACGTTATGATCACCCTTATTGACCATGATTCCCTCGTCCCTGACAGAACCTGCTGAAGGCAGCTGGCGCCACTCAGAAACAGCTGCATCTGGTGAAGCTACACGAGCAGAGTAAGAAGAACCTGGAGCAGGAGATCCAGAACTACAAGGAGGAGGCGCAGAAGCAGAGGAAGATCATCTACCAGCTGGAGAAGGAGCGCGACCGATACATCAACGAGGCGTCAGACCTCACGCAGAAGGTGGGCTAGAGATATGTGGGGACTTGTGGGTTATAGGTTGGAGCTTGTAGGTTAAAGATTGGAGCTTGTGGGTTAAAGATTGGAGCTTGTAGTTAATGGGGCTAGTGGGTTACAGATTGGGGCTTGTAGGTTAAAGATTGGAGCTTGTAGTTAATAAGGCTTGTAGGTTACAGATTGGGGCTTGTAGGTTCAAGTTTGGGGCTTCTTGGTTAGACTGGGGCTTGTAGAGGCGATATTGGGGCTTGTAGGGTAAACATTGGGGCTTATATGTTACAGATTGGAGCTTGTAGGTTACAGATTGGTGGGGTTTTAAGTTAAATATTACGACTTGTAGGTTACAGATTGGGGCTTGCATAGGTTACAGATTGGGGTGTGTAAGTTAAAGATTGGAGCTTGTAGGTTAGAAATGGAGATTTATATGTTCAATAGCCATGTTTGTTAACAATCTACATGGTCTAAAATATTGTAATTAACGATCTAGAATATTGTCAGATGGGATTAGAATATGTATCTATCTAGATGTTGTGCTAGAGCAATATGTATAATTATCAAAGTTTGCGGAAGATCCCTGTGATTGACTTAACACCGCTGTCCTCCCCACACTACAGGTTCTACAACACATGGAGGACGTGAAGGTTCGGGAGATGCAGATCTTCGACTACAAGAAAAAGATCGCCGAGGCCGAGACGAAGCTGAAGCAGCAACAGAACCTGTACGAAGCTGTCCGCAGTGACAGGAATCTGTACAGCAAGAACCTCATTGAGTCACAGGTTAGTTGGACAAGATATGTCTGTACGCTGCCATATAAGAAGAAGAAACTATTTTTACATCAGAAACGCCTCGAAAATGATTTGAGTAGCCAAAGGGAGATAACAAAAATAGAACGTTAAAAGCACAATATTATCTCCCTTGGATTGAAAGGTGTTTTTATATTATTTTATATTTTTGATTTAATTGATTTAATTGATTTATTTTGTGTATTATTATTATTATTATTATTATTATTACTATAATTATTTTTATTATTATTGTACTGAAAGATTAACATTGGACATTTGTCCCATTTTGGATGAAATCATAACAATTGTATTATAAAATATCTATAAAAAACACAGAATGACTATGTCACTCACTCACCAACATGCATTCTGTGCCTGTCAGGACGAGATCACAGAGATGAAGAGGAAGCTGAAGATCATGAATCACCAGATCGACCAGCTGAAGGAGGAGATCCAGGCCAAGGAGGCCGCGCTGGTCAAGGAGCATCTGGAGCACCAGCGCGTGGAGAAGGAGAAGGAGACGCTGAAGGCGGAGCTGCAGAAGATGAAGCACCAGGCGTCGGAGAGCGAGGCGTACATCAAGGCTCAGGAGGCTGAGGAGCGGAAGCTGCTGAAGATCATCGCCGAAGCCGACGCCGAGAGGGTCCGACAGAAGAAGGAATTGGACCAGGTGAGAATTTGTACAGGTTTCTGTCTCCGGTTTGTAATCAGTCTTTGTCTGTACAGTGTCTCCCTTTTAAGAACCAGGGCATCCTTTCATATCATGTAGTTCAGATAGCTAAACCTTGAAGTAGTCGTCCTCCTATACTATCAGACATTTTATTCTGGGCATACTCAGTCTTCATCGCACTGTTCACACAAGTTTTATATTGGAAGGAACTCAGGTTTAAATACATTGCATTCATATTTGGAGAGGATTTATCAGAAGGTACTGGATCAGGTTAGAATTATTTCAGGTTATTCCCACTTCAAATCAGTTTGAGCAATTTCTAAGACTTGTTATTACCATTTCATTTGTAGGTCCACTAGCACTTCCCAATTTCTTGACAACCTATTTATATGCGATTTTAGTGCTGAAACAACTAGCAGTGCCAGTGCTACTAAAATATGTTAGTAATTCAAATATAGGTCTTAAATTTTCTGAAAGTTTGTCTTGAAAAGTCTTAAAAAGGTCTTAAATTTGATTGACTGAAAGGTGCAGGAACCCTGCATTAATTCATTCTTTGTCCTATCCTGGCATTCATTCCCTGTCCTATCCTGTCTGTAGGTGATCAGTGAGCGCGACATCCTGGGAACACAGCTGGTGAGACGTAACGACGAATTGGCGCTGCTGTACGAGAAGATCAAGATCCAGCAGTCTGTCCTCAACAAGGGCGAGATCCAGTACAACCAGCGACTGGAGGACATCCGCGTCCTCAAACTGGAGATCAAGAAACTCCGCAGAGAGAAGACAATCCTGCAGAAGAGTGTCGCTAATGTGGAGGATCTCAGGTGAGGACTTTGGTTGATTAAAGTAATGTTTTACACCACTGGGGGAATAGAGGAGGGCTGGTTGAGGTCAGTGCATAGGGGTGGAAGTTAAGGGCCTGCTGGAGGTCAGGGTTCATAGGCAGGCCTAGTGGAGGTCAGGGTATCGTTTCTCCAAGCTCTCATATCCACTACGAGACCATAAGGACTCTCGTAGCCATCTCTAAATACATTGGGATCGTGCACTTACGAGAGCGCTATGGTTTCATAGTGAGTATGAGAGCTTCGAGAAATCATACCCAGAACATTATTTAGTGTCCAACCCTAAGGTGTGTGATGACTTGAGCCTGTGTGATGGTGTTGTAGGAGGGAGGTGTATCACATCCAGAGAGAGCTGCTCAGAGAGAGGACTCGGTGTAAAGCTCTGGAAGAGGAACTCGAGAACCCCATGAACATCCACAGATGGAGAAAGCTGGAGGTGAGCAGCAAATATATAGATTTTCTTTTTTAAATAAATATGTTTTTAATAATCATAATTATGTATTTGTTCATCCCACAGTAAGTAATAAATAAATAAAATTTAATAAATCATTAAAAGAAATCATGATGTATTGTTTTGTTCACCCCCAGGGCTCTGACCCGAGCACATACGAGATGATCCAGAAGATCCACACGCTGCAGAAGCGGCTGATCTGTAAGACGGAGGAGGTGGTGGAGAAGGAGCTGCTGATTCAGGAGAAGGAGAAACTGTACCTGGAGCTGAAGCACATCCTGGCACGCCAGCCCGGACCCGAGGTCGCCGAGCAGCTCCAGATCTACCAGGGCACTCTCAAAGACAAGACCAAGCAGATGAAGGTATTTGCTTGTGGTGTGGTTCATTGGTCATCAGCAAGCTGGGTATCGTTTCTTGAAGCTCTCATATCCACTACAAGACCATAGCACATAAGTGTGCAATTGCCATGTATAAGAGATCGCTACGAGAGTGCTTATGGTTTCGTAGTAGATACGCGAGTTCCGAGAAAAGATACCCTGTTCCACAGAATTAGTGTACAGGGTAACAGATTGTGGTATGAAATGTTCCTACTGGTATCCACCAGTAAGATTGCCCCTCATCATTTTACAAGTCGTTGTGTATGGGCGAAATATTCCCGCTGCGACATAAAGCGCTAATTCATTGTTGCAATCAAGATGATCCAGATTCACACCTTACGATTATGTTTTTTTTGTTTATTTCAGGCCATGGCGTCGGAATTGAACATGTATGAATCCCAAGTCAGTGAATATAAATACGAAATAGAAAGGATTGCCAGAGAATTGCAGGAAGTCAAGAAGAAATATTTCATGCAAAAGAAAAAAGAACAGCAAATCAAGTAAGTTTTCTATCTCTGCATTGCTTCCTCAATCGCATATGGGTAAAAGACTCCTACAGAAAAGTTTAAAATCGGGGCCGGTATTCTCGAAAATTCTTACGTCCTACAAAATTCATAAGTACTAAGATTTGTCTAACTGGGCTCCTGCTCATGTTAATTTTTGAAGAGATATTTTCTCACTAAGAAGTTCTAAGCTAAGAAGTTTCGAGAATACGGGCCCAGGGCGCCTATTTTCGAAACATTCTTACAAACTTGTTAGCCTAAGAACAGTTCATGGCCATACTATAAGAATCATTAAGATTGTCAACACGATCGTAAGAACATTTCGAGAATAGGCTGCCAGCTGAGCATTGTTTTATTGTATTGTATTATATACACGACCATTACTTCCTCAAGCCTACTCTCTCTGTAACTTCCTGACTGACTTATCTCCCCCTTACTTACAGAGAGAGAGACCGAGCGCTGGCACAAGCAGGAGCCCCGATTATTCAGCCTCAGAGAACAGACGCACCTCGATTCACCGGTGGCGGCTTCAATCTGAAGACCACCAAAAGTGCCGCATAACACCAACTTGTCTGTCTGTCCATCACACTCTCCATAGACTGCTTCTATCTTTCCTTTTCACAGATATTGTCAAATATGGCTTGGCATTATAAAACTATCAAGATTATCAAGCAAAGCTTTTAAATACTGGAAGAATATACATTAAAGTGAAGTGCAAATATTAGGGTGTAAGTATTGGTTACAAATAATATTGTCTATGTAGTAGGACATTCGTAGTGCTGGCGACTTAATTCAAACAGATTAACTGTATCAAGATTATCAAGAAATATTTAAAGCATTTTCAATTTTCTTTATCAGCGTCTATCCAAAGGAATCTGAATAGTTTCAAATTATGTTAATCTTTCCTTAGAGCGAATATAAAACAGATTTATTATTTTATACAAACAAGATTCTGTGATATATGTATAAATTGTCTGTACTCAATTAAAATGTTTAATACTTTGAGGCTAGCTTATTTATTTTCTCTGAATGGTGTATGGTCAGTAATGTGTGTCAGTTATGGTCAAACTGAACGTGGTTTGGAATGTGTGTAGAACTCCTCATATTCCACTGGTTCTACGGTCGGTTCAAGCACAGTGTACATATTGTTTTCAACACAACTAATAAATACAACACAATTATTGCTGATGTTTCAGTTTTTTTATTATAAAAATGTAAGTGCCTTGGATCACCAGGAAACTTTACAAAACATTCAGATATGAATATACATTAGTTCATAACTCTTCACGTAGCAAAAGCCCAGCTGAAGAATTAATAGTAAAAGTTGGTTTTGTCAATGTGAAGACTGCATCAATCTGCAGAGTAACTACACTGGTGGTTAGTCATTGCTTGTAATACAGATAAACTAGACTTGACTGTGGAAGTAGTGCTTATATAACCTGGGTGGTGTTCCATTGACAGTCTTGGATGCACATTCTGGACAGTTCCCAAGGATCAACACTGCACAGTGTAACTGTGCATGCGTCTGACAGAACGTACAGACAGAACAACTAGAAAGGAGCAGCCCCCTGTCCAGAATGTACGTCCAAGACTGTCAATGGAACACCACCCTAGGATACAATCAATAATACACTAGGAGGAAACTGCAAATGTTTCACGACTACATGAACATTTCATCTTGGAATAATAGTTCCATCAAGAAATTGCTAATTTCAGAAGGAATTCATTTAATATTAGGCTATTCTCGACAGGAAATTGTAACTTGGATTTCGCATTGACATGCAGATGTATATCTAGAATTAGCTATTTAGAATAATCTAGTATACTCAGGACTAGATGACTGAATCTGTATTCTCCAACAAGTGCAGAATAAGTAATAAATAGTGCATAGTAGTTTATGGACCGATCGTCGACTGAGAAATGCTGTATGGACCACAGCACAGCCACACAACAATACTCGTTAACATATAATAAGCACCCACCCATATTCTCCCATTTTGATCACCAAACATGTTCAACAATATGAATGAATTGGTTCTTTTGTCACAGCGGGAATATTTCACCCATACGTGACCATGCAAAGAAGCGACACCAATCTGGAATGAATACAATATTATGACATTCATAACACTGATGCATGTTATACCAACAATAAATACAAATGCTTAAATAAATAAATAAAATACAGTCACTATCAGCTGGGTCCATTTAGAATCTTCTCGCTGTCCTTAGCACTATCAGGACAATGTCCACACTTGGTCAGCACTTTGTCCAGTCTGCTGACGAAGACGTCCACGTCGCTCCTGGTCATCCCCACACTGGCGGCCGCGGTCAGATACGTACACGGGTAGTTGTCACAGTGAGACCCGTAGTTCTTGAACGTGAACCCGCAAATGGTCGCGTTGTTTCCCGGGGCAACCACCCTGAAGAACAATGTGCTCTCATAAGAAAAAACATTGCTTTTTAAATTTATATTTACAGCCACTTCCAAGATTCTTTCACATATCATGGCTTGTTTGTTTAGTGCAGGAGGAAACCCGCAACATCCATAGCGCTGAATGTTGCAGTAAACCTGCCAGCACTGGCTGGTACCGACAAACCAAGGACGATATCTACGTTGCCACAGTACTAACAGTGCATCCTATCATGATCAGAAATCAGTGGGTGTTTGCAAAACGACCACATTTAGATTTGATAGTGACATTGTTCTTATTACATTATACCTTGTCGTGACATTGTGAATAGAGATCTGATACAAATGTAATCGTACAAACATGACAAGTAGACATACCTGGTTCCTGATACGAATCTGGTGAACAACATGGACCCTATCTCCGTGGCCATCTTGCTGTCAGTGTAGCGGGACAGAGACATTCCTGGAACAACAATGTCTAATCGTTATGTAAACAGGTCATCTAAATAGGACAGCTAGTTGGAGGATAACAGCTTGTATGTAGCTCTGTTTACAGGCGAGAGTGACCCACTATAACGAGTGTTCGAAATAGAGCCTGTCCGCATGCCCGCAACAGGTTATTTTGAGTGAGGACTGGTGAAGTTTTAGCCTTGCACGTGCATATTTGTGTTGTTTTTTTACTTACCAGTCCTCATGTCTGGCAGTGAAATTGCTGGAGTTTTATACACTGCTATAAATGAGTACCAATAGATATTAGACTAGTGTAGTTGACTACTTTTAGATATTGGACTACTATAGCCGACTACCTATAGATATTGGGTTGCTGTTCTTGGTACTAAGCACTCTCTCGCCATGCTTAGCTGCACACGTCTCCATGGCGTCCCACAGATACGTGTACATCTCCTTCCTGTCCCCCAGAAGTCTGCGGTACCCAGCCACGCCCAGAGACAGCAGAGTGATCAGCAGATCCAGGGACGGCGACGCAGATGCTCGGCCTGCAACATCAGCAGAGACATCGACTTACTTCTCAGCATCAGCCCTGGCTCAATTTACTGGGGTTTTTTAAATTGTATTAAATGTTCTTTAAATTGTGCTGACATGAATATGTAGTTCTGGGTATCGTTTCTCGAAGCTCTCTTTGCCGATAGCTAATACACTGCTAAGAGAGTGCTATGGTCCCTTAGCAGCTTCGAGAAACGATACCCTGGTTACGAGAGTACAAGTATGGTTTTCGAGAGAGTTTTGAGAAACGATTACGGAACTTTTTCTGAATAAAATGTTGTCTTCAAGTGAAAGTTTTGTTCACAAATCGCAATATAACATTTGAGCTGGAGTAAGAAATTGTACTCAAAAGGTTTCGTAATCCCCAAGATTACCCATCTAAAGCATGACATCTGAACATACATGCTAACTAGAGCCTTATTGTATTTATATTGTAAAAATGTATTTATTACTGTCACTAATGTATTTATTACTACATGTACCTATGGCCATACGTATCTCCATGCAACGTGTCACGTGACTGTCAAACGCACGACGTACATTCTCGACTCCATTGGCAGTTCCTCCACTGTGACGTGCACTGGATCTACAGGCGACGTTCTGACGTCGACGCTGGACGCCACAAGCGCCGAGTTTGACGTACTTCCGGAGTCTGAGTACGTGTGCGCAGTCAGGCTGTCAGTGAATGGGAAGGCCAGTGCTTATGGTGAACCTGTCGTGTTTGAAACATCACCAAAGCAAGGTAATTATTTTATTTTGGGGTAAGACGATATAATTGATATTTTACTGAGGAGGTTCTGTAGATGGTCGGATAGAAAAGTGAGTTATAATTTTGAAACACGGTCACTAATAATTCAATTGTTGTTTCAGATCCACTGCAAAATAATACAGTAGTTCAAAGCGGGTTTACCTTACCCATAATGTATTATGACTTCAGGTGAGAAAATAGATATACATTTTTTGTACTGACTGATTTCCGTTTAATCCTAGATTTTATCAACGAAAATGTGTCCAAGACATCCTCAACTTCACAGACATAGAAAACAATAAGACTGTTAAATCCTAAACTTTAGTTTAAATTCTACCTTTATTTATTAAAAAATCACAAACATATTTCTATTTTTTATTTCTCTTCTGAAATGACCAACCTCCAAAGTGTGTACAGTCAAAACAACAGCCAGGCTATTTATATTCAGAAATGTAATGTTATAGTGCACTACATCCTGACTTTGCTGGTCTGGCTGAAGCTATAATCTCGACGCCCACCTATGTTCCGAGTCCCTACGGCGCCTGGTTGGCAACATCCAACAACCCTAAAGCAGATTCCTTCTCCAACTGGTTCCTTCCTAAAGACGGTGTCAACAAAGAACACAATTCGTCAATCGTCTTCGCGACGATATCGACCTCTCCCCAGGTGTACAGGTAAACGTCCTCCAAAGAGGAGGCCCTAGCGCCTTTTAAAGCATACCAGCTACCCCAAAGCTCAGCCCTAGCTCCTTCTAAAGCATACCAGCTACCCCAAAGCTCAGCCCTAGCTCCTTCTGAAAGCATACCATATACCCCAAAGCTCAGCCCTAGCTCCTTCTAAAGCATACCAGATGCTGTAGAGCTCAGCCCTAGCTCCTTCTAAACCATACCAGCTACTCTAAAGCTGAGTCCCTGCGCCTAAAGCATACCAGATGCTGTAAAGCTCAGCCCTTGCGCCTTCTAAAGCATGCCAGATACTTTAGAGCTCAGCCTGAGAGCCTTCTAAAACATACCAGATACTCTAAGATCAGCCCTAGCTCCTTCTAAAGCATACCAGATACTCCAAAGCTCAGCTCTAGATCCTTCTAAAACATACCAGATACTCTAAGATCAGCCCTAGAACCAGATACGAGAAAGATCAGTCAGGAACTGGGGAGCTGTACTCGATTACCTTAGGATTGAAACAATATAACAATAATAATAATTATGATGCAGATAACAATAATAATGATGATAGACTAGTAGATTGTTTTAATTATATGTCTTTATCACAGATACACGGCTGGGTCGTTCTTTCCACTTGATGACTTTGGGTATGGGAACGAGCAGAAGGACTGCAGTGACACCACACACAACTTTGGGTTTGTTCTTATTGTTTATAATTAGAAACGTATACCAACGATCGGAACAGGCATTTATCATATTCAATTAGATTAGCATTGATAACATTGTTCGCTATATGATTAAAACCCTTAATTAATAGATATTCTGATGAACGCAGTCGTATATGTATTTCCTATCTCTCTCAGAATATCACATAGTTTAGGGGAACCATTTTTACAATGTTTGTCATGGAAATGTCACTTTGCTACATCATACTGCTACCACTGCATCATTCTAGTAGGCACAATTAACCCTATCGCTGCTGAACTAGACACTGCTTATTAGGGCTTCCCGATTGCCTCTAACACGGAGAGAGTTAACGCCTGGCATCTGTGTTTCAGGTTCACGTCAGTAATACGGATGGGGATGGTGTATAAGGGGACAGAGAGGATCTCTATGGGTGGAGGAGATGACATGTGGTTGTATATCGATGGCAAGCTTATTTTGTACGTGGCAACAAGAAAAACCTCCTCGCTCGTCTGCAAGACCTTTGACCTCTCGGCAGCTGCACAGACAGGTAGGTCATTGGATGAAGTATTATCAATATACTAACGCCTAGGGTAATAGTGCTTGATATACAAAGACAATTTCTTCACGAAATACAAACAAAACAAAACACACCAAAATAGCCGCACCAAAATACCCCTACACCCTCAAAAAAGAAAGAACGGGAAGAAGAACAACATACACACCAATATTTAAAAATATAGACATAAGAACATTCACACACACTAATGAAACAAAACCAAACACCAACTTATATTTCAATGAATTCTCTGGTCATTGCCGTACTTTGTAGGAGGTGCGACCATTGTTCCCAAACAAGGAACAGTAACTAGCGGGGCATGCGGCGCAGGTACAAACCTCAATGCTGAAGCAGTTGATCTGGATCTAGAGGCAAGTGCTCCTTTTATTCTCTGCAGAAACCCAACCACTACACACGGTCGTAGAAGGTCGTCTACATGCACTGGTGTTCCTATATTTCAGGTTGGTGAACGATATCACTTCGCCATTTTCCACGCAGAGAGACTTCAGTGTAACTCAGGATTCTTCTTGGAGTTGTCAGACTTTGAGTTCATCACCACAGCGGGCGACGACCCTCCTTTGGACTACAGCATCACCATAGACGAAGACTTCCACGTACATGGAATCCTGGCTACTATGGTTCTCACTGACTCCTTCTCTGTCGGGCCACCCTTTAAAATAAACATCCTTCACGGTATGGAGCAATACTAAATTTAGTGTCGTTAATCTAATAAGCTTGCCTTGAATGCACTTGGTATAAAGTCTGATGGAATAATGCTCGTATATTATAATGTATTAATATATAGTTACCTCATTGATCTCAATGTTTATCTGGCCCCGAGATTACAAAACGTTTTAGAGTATGATTTGATACTCATCTAAAATTTAGTATGATTTATTATATATATTAACAAACGTTTAGGTTTGAGCATGAAATAGTACTCAACAAGTTTCGTAATCTCGGGGCGTAATTTGTTAATCCAGGCAACAATGCGCGTCACTTCACTGTAAAAGAAGACACAACAGCCAATCAGAATTTAGCCAAGGCTCCAACGTCGCCCACGTTAACCTACACCACCGTCGGCAACATGTCCTTCGTCGGCAAGTAACACCAATCATTATACATACAATTTGTATAAGTAAATATGAGAAAAATTGTTAATGTCATTTTAGATATATGCCTATGTAAAGAAAAGAACTGATCGTAAGAGCACCAAATAAAATAGAATAATAATAATAATAATTAAACAAAATAATAAAATAACATAAAATAACATAACTAATAATAATAATAATAAAAAAATAATAACAATAACAATAATAATAATAATAATACTTTTAAAATACAACAACTGAGGCATTATTGTTATCTGAAGTTTACTATTAGACATAGTGAATACTTTAAGTAATATTTGGTACACATCTATTCTTCAGAATGTGCGACTCCATCAAGCATACCTCCAGACACTTCTGACACAAGTGTGGAAAGCTATATCGTATCCACAGGAACTGCATTACTCACTATGGCGAAAGCTGTGGACTTCGAGCTGACAGACACGTACAGTGTATCTCTAGAAGTCATTGACCACACAAACACACTACCACGCACTGGGACCATTGGAGTGAAGGTATGGATACAACAGCAACAGACGACATCAGAGCAACCTAAATCAACTCCTAGTCATACGAATATGCCTTGTATAGTGCATTAGGAATAACGCTATATGTCTATATTATGCAGTAATACCTCGCATGGTGAGGATATAATACTTTTATATATTGATATTGCGTTCTTAGATCAAGATCCTAGACGTGAATGACAACTGTCCAGAACTTGTCACAAATAATTTCGCCATATGGGCCAACCCGTCCATACAGTCGGGCGCCATTGTCACGTTGAAGGCGACGGATATCGACAAGGGGAACAACTCTGTACTCAGATACTACAGATCGGATATTGTTGCCACGTGAGTTCATGAATACAGATTGTCAGTATAATCTTCCTGAATATTGTCAGGTTATCAAATTATCATTGCCTTAGTTCATTCATGCTATCGGGCCATGACAGTAGTTTATCCACTTGTGGCATGCACTTATGGTGCCTTGAATAGGATCTATAGTGCATTTTACAGGTACCGTTATTCCAGTATTGGCCTTGATGTGTACGACAATGTTGTGGCGTATAATAAGAGATATCATACTTAATTTTCAACGAAACAGGGAAAAGCAATTCACACGATACATGCCTACATATTTCCCTGTACAAAAGCAGTCACTATCTTTGGTAATACGTTTATGCTGTTATTCAAATGCCATGATGGCACAGATCTATAGTACAGATCCTAGAGGTACGACAGCAAGAGGTCTGACTGTACATACTCCGTGCACTTCAGACCACCAGTGTACTACAACGAGACCGAAGACCTCCACAAGTCAGTGTACACTAAGAACACCACTCTTAGCTTCACAGTCTTCGTCGTCGACCAAGGAAACGCTACACGCGGGGACAAGGGCACCGTCACCATAGTAGTGGACAACTCCTGCCTGGTGGATGTGGAGTACCAGCCAATAGTGTTCAACTTCCGGGTAGATCCGGTCGCCGGGACGATCCATTTTCTAGTCCCGGGGTATCGGTATTATAAATTTGGTAAGGAACGCGTGTACTTCTTGTTGAGAAATGTTCTAAGCTGGAATAGTATGATTCTCATTTCATGTTCATCGGAACTGAACATCTGTGTCTTGCAGGATGACTAATAGTGTGTATTTTATCGTTTCACAGAATGCATGAGAGTTGTAGGAATAGAAAAGGCCTTTGTCCAAGACAAATTCCTTACTGCATCGTCGGCTATCGACATTGGTGGTCCGGAGAGAGGTCGACTCAATCTGACGGCGTTGCCAGGTACATCCATATTTATAGAATGTCAGGCCTCCTAATATATTCCTCCTAATATAGTGTTGTAGAGTATAGATGCAAGATTCCCTCCGAAACAAAGCAGGACATTATAATAACTAACTACTAAGGTATAGTAATAGCATAGTGCTTGTCTGCATGTTAATAATAATAATAATAATACTAGTAATAAGCGCATTTATATTGCGCCAAACCCATGCTTCATAGCGCTACATTATTATTACCCCGGTCAATGGACACTCATTTCACCTTCTCAACTCCCTGGGGAGTATACAACCCAAGCTGCCAGTTAAGGCGCTAGAAGGTTTTACATTCACAATTCCATCTCTTCCTACCGGGTAGGATTCATCATGTTAATGAACTTAATTCAAGGCAGTATGAATACCGTCATTATTGAGAGCAGTCAAGACGCATACATAACGAATAACTCGATATAAATAATAAAATGGTAGGATTTGAAAGCATAACCAGTATAACAAGACCGGATCTGCAATTATTTCTTCACACAATGACTGTGGACAGTAGAGCCGAAATATACTCTAAGAGCAACCTCCAAGAGCCTGATCACATTGTTCAAATACTCAAAACCATTGGATGCATTGTTCAAGAAACATGCATTCATATATACATGTATGCACTTCCGGTTACCAGCACTCCTGGGAAGTCTGTCCGGCGGGTGGGTGGCAGCAACAGACGACGCCAATCAGTACATTCAGGCAGAAGTGGAAGAACCCTATGTCTTCCGTGTAGTCCAGATACAAGGACGTCAGGAGGTAGCCAACTTCGTCACCAGTTTTGCTGTCTACGTCAGTGATGATGGGGTCACGTTCACCCTATATAAAGATTCCACTGGGAAAGATGTAAGGGAAAACACATCACCACATGGTTATATATTTTTTAATGATGTCGTTTCTATCGATTGGCATGTACTTTATGAACTTGAACATTAAAACAAATTATCTACCTATTTCTGTAAGTATACTAGTATATCGTGTATCTTCAATGTACGCCTTCCTAAGCTTATAGAATACAACATTTTAAAAAGTATGACCTGGGTATCGTTTCTCGAAGCTCTCTTAGCCGCTAAGGGACCATAGCACTCTCTTTGCCGATAGCTAATACAT
>JAVCKZ010053593.1:0-17090 GCA_034780755.1 Lepetodrilus elevatus | reverse complement strand
GGCGGAAAATCCCATTGTCTTGCCACCCGCAATGCTGTGTGACGTATTGATTGACGTCACATGCAAGGTCTCAATTGGAAAATATTAATTATTTGTATTTTTTTCTCTCTCAATTTGAATATTAAGATGAAGGGTGTTTGTTTTCTTGTAGGTCGAGGCACTTCCCGAAGCCACAATGGGATGCTGCAACTCCAAGACACTACCAGACGAGGACATAGAGTTCCTGGTGTCCAACACCAACTTTGAGAAGCAAGAAATCCTCAAATGGTACAAGGGATTCATGGTGAGCTATAGGAAAATCAAACTCAAATCAAAATCCAACCATTTAAAGCACGGTGGTAGAATGTTGGACTTCGGAGCCAAAGGTCCCGAATTCAAATACCGCCCTTGGGTGCCTGGCATCAATGTTCACGAAAGTTACCTTTCTGACACGATATTGATAGGATGCACTGTCTGTAGAGAGGGAATGCAGATATCATCCTTGGTCTGTCAGTACCAACTGGTGCTCATAGGTTTTCTGCAACATTCAGTGCTACGGTTGTTGCGGGCTTCCTCCTATCCTAAACTGACAAGTCGTGATATTAGTAAAAGAATCTAGAAAGTGATTTTAAACCCCAATTAAAAAAATAAAATAAAATACTCCAAATATAGTGTAACTAAACCTTAGCGTTATTTCTTCATTGTAATAGTGAGAGAAAGAGCTAGCTTTGCAAGAATCAATTCTGTAATGCCACAAAAACAATCCATCACAATAAAATGTTTTGCAGAGTTTAGAAGGTGACATCATATATTAAAAACTAATCACATATTTTTCATGTCAACAACAATATATTTAATGTAAACAAAATTGGAATAAAACCTAGAAATATAATAGAAAATAAAATATAAAAATAGAAATTGGAATAGTTTTCTTCACAAATCCCAATATAAAACCTTAGCATAAATTCATACTCAAAAATGTTGTAATCTTGGGCACAGAACACACCAGAGACTCATGTATAGCAGTTCTAGCTTCAGGATACATGTAACACTATAAAATAGGTATTTGCTTCAGATGCTTCAGAACTTGTCTGAATAGTACTAGCCATTTCATCACTTTGAGCTGACATATCTGCACTGATAGACAGGCTTAACATAAAATGAATAAATATCCAGTGAGTCCGGCAATCTGATTGATCCACGTGACCCCAAAACATTGCATTCATACCATGATGAACGAAATTTTCTATACGGTACTTGATGTCGGCAAAATATGCGCCTCTTCTAAAATGTAGACTAAAATCATTGATGCATTATGTCACACTATTGAATCAAGTAATTCATACAGTTTGCACATCAGTTTTTACGTTCATACCTCGATGAACGCAAAAAATATTCCAGTCAATCCTTAAATGAATGTGCTGTCATATATTTACATATATTTGCGCAAAGATTCCAAAATTAATTATTATTTTTAATTGAAGACTGATGACACAATTAATTGTGAGATGATTACATTTATTATATTTCCTGATGCTTTCAGGTACGTTTTTTCTTTTCTAAATTGACGATATTTTATAAATTTTCCCATGTTTCATGTTTCAGTACGGCTGCCCCGAGAAGCGTGAAGTGAAACAGTTCCAGTTCACGGCGTGGCCGGACCATGGCGTCCCAGACCACCCCACCCCCCTACTCATGTTCATGCGCAGAGTCAAATCTAGCAACCCAGCCGATGCTGGACCCATGGTTGTGCACTGCAGGTACGCTGAGAATGATAATACAGTGCTCCCTCGATATAACGCCCTTTGATGCACCGCGGATTGGGATACAGAGTCCAACGTGGACCCCATTTTAAAAAAATATATTTAAAAAAATAAAATAAATAGTTTTTTTCACCAATTATATTCGTTGATATAACGTGGGTGGCATGTCATGGACCCCAACTTCAGCGTTAATGATGATAGTAATGATAATAATAATATACTTTATTTTATATTCCAATCTGATTTGAGTTTTAGAGCTTCTTTGAAGATTATTTCAAAATTAAGGAATTTAAGTATTTTACGGAAAAATACTTATTTTTAGTTTTTCTGTCCCTACATTTTTGTCCGTGTGTAAAACCGTGCTGATATTTTCTTGCAGTGCTGGTGTTGGTCGTACCGGGGCTTTCATAGTGGTAGACGCCATGCTGGAGAGGATTAAACACGAGAAGACCGTGGACATTTACGGTCACGTGACGTGTCTCCGCGCTCAACGAAACTACATGGTTCAGACCGAGGACCAGTACATCTTCATCCACGACGCACTTCTAGAGGCGGTGCAGTGCGGGAACACCGAGGTACCCGCGCGGAATCTCACCGCACATATACAGAAACTCACGTCGCCGGAACCGGGCGAGTCCGTAACCGGAATGGAGCTGGAATTCAAGGTAAGACTCCGGTCGAATTTCCTTAACATTTATTTTTTTGTATAATTTATAATATTTTTCAAGTTGTGTATCTTGAGGATACCAGCTGATATGACTAAATTCTAATTAATGTATTATTTATCATTACTCATTGAATTTTTGTTTTTTTACTGTGAAAGATTCCCGATGCGATATCAAACAATTACGCTTAGTGCATATTTTCTGGGAGATTTTTCTTTTCTTCTAGTGTTTATATTGCAATGTATTATTTACTAATTCTTTATTTTTAATGTTTATGGATGGTTTTATGTTATTAATTCTGTATTTTGCAGAGATTAGCGAATGTGAAAGCGAGTCCAAACAGATTTGTCAGTGCAAATCTTCCGGTCAACAAATTTAAAAATAGACTGGTCAACATACTGCCCTGTGAGTATACACACACACACATTACTAGCTCAATGTCCAAAAGTACGGCTACTTCAAATATTTACATACGGTAAACTACTAGTATATTGAAGTATTCCTCGAGATCTACATGAATTTAATTCTTCATTTTACCCAAGAATTATCAAAAATATCTGGTGGCCTATTCTCGAAACGTTCTTACGATCGTAAGACAATCTTAGCAATTCTTATAGTATGGCTATGAACTGTTCTTAGGTTAAGAGGTTCGTAAGTACGTTTCGAGAATAGGCCCTCTGGTTATCAAGTACATTAGATTTATTACCCAGTTTTCACATGTTTCCAAAGGTTTTTGATGACGGTCATTATAAATTGACGGTTTTCGTTTTTTCAGATGAATCAACGAGAGTATGTCTGCAGCCAATACGGGGAGTAGATGGGTCTGACTACATCAATGCAAGCTTTATAGATGTGAGTCTTTTCATCTCGACACTTTACGCAAAACAGATTAACACTTTTCCTGCTGAAGGCGACTTAAGTTGCCCGATCACATGCAGAAATAGAAAACTTTGATTTTATTCAGCAGTTATCCATCTCTGCTGGATTAGGCAAAGGCACGGATATTTAGGGCATTTCCGGTTGCCCTCAGCAGGGAGAGGGTTAAATCAGTAAGGACCTCTAGTACCAAGGCTGTTACTCGTTCCAATTTGAATATCCTGGAGATTGAGTATGTAGGGATGAGAATCTTCTACAGATCCGTGGATTTTGAGACTGCGGTGGATCTCGTAAACCTGACCGTGACCTGTGACCCCTGGATCCCGGATGTTTCAGCTGAAAACACAATTTCCCATTCTCCTCCCTGAATATAATCATTGCCCTGCTAAATCAGCCAATGATGTTAAACCGAATAGGGAATTTTTATTTTGCATTTTGAAGCCACGCTGTAACTGATGACTTAATCTATTGTGCCCAGAATTACTACAATATGTCCCGCAGCTCCATATTCACTCACTACTACAATATGTACCGGTAAGCCTTCTTGCAGCCTATGTACAGTGTATGCTGTGTTGTCACTGAAGACTGACCTATGACCTCTTGTTGCCAGGGTTACCGCTACAAGAAGGCGTATGTGGCCACACAGGGACCGCTGGCGGAGACGACGGAAGACTTCTGGAGAATGCTATGGGAGCACAACTCCACCATCATCGTCATGCTGACCAAGCTGAGAGAAATGGGCAGGGTACGTGTTTGACCTTTGACATTTGCATCAGTAAATAACCAGTCGAAATACAGGTCAATGTAATGTGTTGCAAATAAAAGCAAATTCTTGTCAGAAGTTTATCAAATTAAAGCAAGTTTATATTTTCTGGCAGTTTTCTTTGGCAGTATCGCTGCTTTTCTGAAAGTTTTTACATTATTTTATAATTTTAATCATTTTTTATTTCAGGAAAAGTGTCATCAATACTGGCCCAGTGAGCGGTCGGCTAGATATCAGTATTTCGTGGTCGATCCCATGACCGAGTACAACATGCCACAATACATACTCCGAGAGTTCAAGGTCACAGACGCCAGGGTATGTATCCAGGGAACACATGATTTGTTGAATACCACAAAAAAATATTTTGACTATCCATAAATTGTCAAACGAGTGAAATAATCTTGAAAAAGTCACGCAAGTCTGCACCATTTAATAAAACAACCAATAAATTCAAGCGTGATTATTACCTGCGATCTTGATCTAATTGTGGACATTCCACGTTCCAGGATGGACAGTCGCGGACAATACGGCAGTTCCAGTTCACCGATTGGCCAGAACAGGGAGTGCCGAAGTCTGGCGAGGGATTCATCGACTTCATCGGACAGGTTCACAAAACCAAGGAGCAGTTTGGACAGGAAGGACCCATCACGGTTCACTGCAGGTATGATTGCGAGTCGCTAATGGTGTTTATTTTGCCAAGTTTGCCGTGCCCTGTTTAACCTCCTCACTGCTGCGGGCATATATACTTTTTTGGTTACAATGCGGGTGTTTGTTGGACGGTTCTCTGACCGCGGGCCTGTTTGTTGTTTTCAGCGCGGGAGTGGGACGGACGGGTGTGTTCATCACGCTCAGCATCGTGTTGGAGCGGATGCGGTACGAGGGAGTGGTCGACATGTTCCAGACGGTCAAGATGCTGCGGACACAGCGGCCAGCAATGGTACAGACAGAGGTAAAGTGTCACCAGATGTTTATGGGTACTCTGAAGGAAACATTTAAAAAAATATTGTATTATTTTTATTATTATTATATTTTTGTATATATATATACAAAAATTTTATGTTTGGAAGGGAACATTTGTATTTGATTCAAAATAAAATAGAATACTTTTTCTCTTTCAAATGTCGTTGCAAATGGGTGACGTTAAATTACAAAAACACTGGAGCTAGCAATACACATCTTTGGCTGCCTTCATTAATTTTTTTTAAGTTAATCTTTTACTATATGTCCTCGTCTATTGGTGAGATATTCCCACTGTGACGTAAAGCATTAATTCAATCAATCAAACTTATACTATATGTCAACATTGCGTCCATTTTCAGGATCAATATCAATTCAACTACCGGGCGGCATTGGAGTATCTGGGATCTTTCGACCACTATGCAAATTGACCAGCCGAGCTATGTGAGTTTCAAGCTATGCAGCCCTCGGTGATAAGACATGTCGTGAAAGCAAGGTTTGAGAACTGCGTCGATTCTGGCTCTGCTACGGAGGACATTTTAGATGCACGCAGACGCCATTGTCGACCAAACTCGGACTCGTAAACCTTCGCTGTGATGCGCTGTGCTCGATTGAGAGATTTCGCGGATTTGCTGATATATCACCAGGGGAAAAGGCGGTCGAATCCAAGATGTACGGTATTTTCTTTTTCAAGTTGTAAAGTGGTTGGAAAACTTGCCGCGTCGGCGACCAAAACCCAGTGCTGCCATGGCGACCAAGGCGACCAACAAAAAAAAACTGCTTCCATGTTTTGCCACCGTAACTGCCATTGCTGCCAACGTAAGACGTTTCTACAAGCAAGCCTCACTTTAGGATATATTAATTAATCACCATCGCTTGCGGCCAATCGGGAAGCAGTATATCAATTCCAAGATCCAGTGTTTGGCGCCAATTCGGAGCTGCTCTGTACTGGTATTGTGATGGAGCTAATATTTCAACTGGACTGAGCAATATATATATAGATGTCTTCTTAGTTGATGGCTAGATTCATTCGGAGGCGTGTGAGCGACTTCACAGACCTCGTAACGATGGAACGTTATTTAATTCGATGGGAGTCCCACCGCGGGACAAAAAAAGGAGTATGGGAATGGAAGAATGGGACTCAATCCTCCACCCTCAAGAATAACTACACTGTAGCCATTTAACATTGTATAATAGACTGTATCATTATCGTCATTCATGTGCCCTGTTTTTCATGTTGCATTGGTATATTATTCTTTTTCAATTTGCTACATCTGGTGTACATTGTTAGTGTATTGTCTGTCTACCATTGCGTTCACATACATTTCCATATTCTCTGGCAAACTCATCAGTCGATGTCACGCCCATGTATATCAGTAGGCAATCGTCATGGTGATAACTTTTTACCAAAACAAAAGTGAGTCGTGTTTTTTCGTATACTTAAATCATGAGAGGCAGGTATGAATGAATATCCACACAAGTCGCGTAGATTTCCATATCGCATGGTTGTGCATTTCATACGTCGATCACCCCCCACCTTTGCCTCGGTGTCTAAAGGCTGGAGAGAGAAATACATCTAATAAAGTTCATCAGGGTTAATATCCTTGTGTCAAAATATCTCATTGACGACATTCAGTACATGGAAAACTATCTGGTTAAACGAGGCGTATGTGTATATTATAAAATGCCTGAACGAGTGGAGAAAGTTCATTGTTTCAATGTTCAGTTCGGTTTGAAATCTCTTTATTACAAAGTTGATTTTAAAAGTTAAAATATTGAAGTTCACTTGTTACTTTTTTACATGTTTGAGGTTTATTAATTTATTTTTGAAGTTTGTCATTTATTTAATGTAAACAGAGATTTTCCCAGGCTGTGCAAATTATAAATCATGAGTGTCTGAAAGATACCGCTACATTTTGTAGAAAGCCATTTAAAAAATTATCTATATGAGATGTATATATTATATTCATATGAACTGCAATAAAGCCCCAATAATGTTCAAATTCAACATTAACCCTCTCCCTGCAGGATTAGGCACAGGTACAGCTCTTTAGGGCATCCCCTGTTGCCTTCAGCACGGAAAGGGTTAATCTGCAGTGTAATTACGGAAATCAATGCATACAGCCTACTTGAAGCAAGTTGCTGGTTATATTCCTATTTTAAATTAACCCCCCACTATCTTCCTCCCTTCTTTGAAGAAAAAAAGGGAGTTTCCCCAATGGTGTACATTCCCGGGAAAATCTCTGGATGAAATACTTTGCCAAGATCATAAAAACTAAAATTTGTAAATTTTGAGCTGAAATCAACAAATCAAGAGTGTATACTGACCGACAAAAGTAAGTATACACGCTAGTTGAGCGGATATCAAGTAATCATGTACCATTGTAGTTTAGATTCCGTTTGTTCATCCTGTAGAGCCTCACTCGAGAGAGAGCATTATGTATGTACTTGTGTTTGATAGTCTTGCAACACTGAGCTGATTATGTAATCACTGTTTAAACCATGTATTGTTACATTGTGTAACCATGTATTGTTACATTGTGTATTATCTGGAAGGTGTTCAACCCGTGCAATGGACCTTCTTTTAATGAATTCTTAGGGGCCAAACATTCGTACCTTTTCCGGCTTTTTATCCCATGCTGTAGAAATATAAATGGATCTCTCGTGTTGGGATTTTTCCCAGGGGAGACCACTCTCCCTGTTAAAACTTTCTTGTGCTAGATGTGTAGAAGCGCGATGGTTTTTGAAGCATGTATCTATTTGTGATGAAGTAATATGTGTAATTAACTCTTTGTGTCTTGCGCACGTACAGGTAGGTTTGTACCCCTATTGTTATCATCTCTCCTGTATTCATTTTGAAATATTATCAAAGAAAAACCTTTGATCTTACAATTCATCTGAAAAATTTCAGGTAATTTTGGTTAACACAAGTGTAAAGCACAGATGTGCAGCTATTGCCAAAATATCGTTACTATCTGGCTATTTTTAAAATTTCAGAACTTAATAGGTTTTGTGTTTCTAAAACCAAAGAACAGCTACATTTGGGATTTATTAGTTAACCCCTTATGTGTCCCCGATAGCTTTTTCTTGTGTTCTACATCCTCTGAAAGCTTCATCAAAAACATGCAGGCCACGCACAGTTCTTGCCATCAGATTAGATTTTCGTCGTCCAATTTAAAAACTTTCTGCAAAAGTAAACCGTGTTGTGAAATCAAATTTCACACGAAAAAAATACAAACTATCATTCCATAATCGATCTCAAATTTTTAGGAAAAAAAAATAATAATAATAAATTCTCATTGAAGTAGCTTTCAGAGGATGGGTATCAGACGAGGTTGTAAACCTCACTTTGTAAACTTATAAAAGTTAAAAAGTGCATAATGTAGATATACGGTATATACAATACGTGTCCGGTTCTATCAGAGCTGATGTAGTAGATAGAAAATAACAACACTAGCCGGATGAAGGCTGTTCTTCTAAATGCATCTGCACAATCAGTTTGTGTTGCTAAGATTCGGTCCTATCTGGTCACAATACATTCAACTGGTATTTTGTACGCAGTGGAATCCTCTGGAAATTAATACTATTTCAGCCAGTAAAGTCAAATAAAGAATAATGCTCAGTTTGGAAATTGTGTTGTTATTATGATGCTGGATTGGAAAGTAATACAAGCTTCAAGTTTTCAAGTGCCAAGCTTGGGAAATTGTGCAAAAGGATACTATTGCCCCCCAAAAAAGGATTTTATTCTGGAGTGATATTTCAAGATGAAAAGACCAAGAAATTGCATAATTGGAATTCGTGACAGTGTGAGTGAATGAGTGAATATGGGAATTAGCTTTGCTGCGGGAATCTTTCACACATTTGCAACAAGGATGATGGTGTGAAGAATTGTACCCTCAAAAAATATGGAAGTTTCCTTTGTGAGTGTCTTGTGGTTTTTTAAGCTGCAAAATTGGAAAGATCTCAATTCTTTGTTTGTGTCGTCCAGTTCCGATATTGTGCATTTCGGACTTGGTCAGAGTGACTACGATTCATTCCATTGGATTTACTAATCGTGGTGGATTGTGGTGATGCAACGACTTCCTTAACTCTTTCCCTCCTGAATTAGGCACAGATACAGTTCTTTATGACATCTCTGGTTGCCTCCAACATGGAGAGAATTAAGCAGGAATTATGGCGGATATGATCAACAGTTCTCTCAACTTATAACAAGAAATGTGCAGCATAAAAGTAAACATTTATTAAAAAATATATTTGTAAAAGTCAAATTATTTGCATTCACGCAAACATACAGATGCAAGCAATATATATATATACAATTGTTAATATTGCACAAGTACAGTACATAGATGGTGAAAAGCTCAAATTGTGATACCAGGGGTGCGTTCAAGATACAATACAATACTTTTCCCTACATGTATTACTCGTTAAACGGCTTCATGCGTATTGCTTTTCCTACACGGCGCACGGCCTCCAGACCCGTAGTGAAAAGTAATAATACGTATTGCTACGCGTGCTGGCTGAACAGCTTCTGTAGCAATACATATCGATACGTATTCTAGCTTGAACGCACCCCATACATGGCAATAGACAATTGTGATTTGAGCAGAAAACAGGCTCTGGACTGAAGGTCACTAGCCACGTCATGGGGAAATAAATCGACATATGGACAAATAAATTGATGGAGATCTGGAAAATGTCCATGCCTGTGATGCATGATAATATTGGACTACAAATCTACACGTCAAAGGCATAATATCACAGTTCATAGACCTGTATAATCGGACAAACGAATTTCGATCTGAGACTAATTGCGCTTGATTTATCCACCCCAAAGTTGTTATTTACCCCAAGCACTCGATAGTTATAAAACAAATAATATTTTATATTAAATAGGGGAACGTTCCGCGATTTATCTTGTCTTTGATGCATCACTGTTCTAAAAAGGAATATATACAGAAGCCGTTGGTCGTATTTGATTTAAACCTGACTAGAGTCGCAGGGGGTGCAATAAAGATTTGTCAAACACACAGCGGTGGAAAGCATTTTGGAAGTACAAACATGATTTTATGTATGTCAAGTGAATATACTTTGCAGTTATAGCTAAGAACCATAAATATCTGTGATATTATGCCTTTAAGGTATCTGAGCTAGTCATTTAGAAGAGTTGCAGACATACTGTAGTTGACATAGGAAATAAATTGAGCCATGGGCATGATTAAAAATGTGCAAGATGAGAAAAATTTACTCAATTCTGGTTTACATTTCTAATAAGAAACGAACTATTGATGAATGTAGTACTGTTATAATCCTATACACACGATACTAACAAACAAACAGGTGTAAATCCTATTTACATTGACTAGAGGTTCCCAATCAATCAAACAATTCAAATAATTTAAATGCAAGAATGCAATATATTAATTTCATGATTTAAAAAATATGTTTCTAGAGTGGTGGTTTAGAGCAGCTTTCAAGATGATTTCACTCGTATCATGGCATCTGCCTATGGCAGGATAAAACATGCAACCCTTGTAGCAAGTAGTGTGCCAGTAAACCTGGTCTGATAAGCTACCACTATATTACCACCCACCCTGTGATCACCATATATACAAATTGATATCAGTCAAGCGACCAATGCAAATATACACATATACAAAAAAATGTTAATTCAGACTCTGTATACACAATATTGACCAACACTGATTCAGACTCGGAAGAATCCTGTCAGCTTTTGTTGACCTTTGACTTGAGGCATCAGACGACGACGACATCCTTTCTTGGAGGTCTGTGCTTTCTTCTTCGGCTCCTTCGTCTCCAATGTTTGCGACGGACAGATTTCTTTATCTTCTGTAACTTTGACGACTTTTTCAGCAATTTTCCGTTTCTTGGCGGGTTTCTCGGACTCTGTCGGCGAACGCGTACAAATATTTTCCTTGTCCAAAGCGGCACAGGTTGTCCTCTTGGCAGGTTTCGAACCCTGCATCCGATTCTCGGCATTGGATGAGGCGTGAGCAATAGTTTTGCTGAAAATTCATGAAAATCACTGATTAGTGTTAGGGTATCATTTTAACAAGCTCTCATATCCACTATGCCTATGTAACCATAGCACTCCCATAAGTACCCAATCGCCATGTATAAGAGATCGCCATGACAGTGCTTATGGTGTCATAATTTGTTGTAAGTTTGCATTGTTGTTGTGGGCGAGATATTCCAGCTGCGACGTAAAGCATTAATAAAATAGATCAATGGTTTCGTAATAGATACGAGAGCTTCGAGAAATGCCCTGAACATTAACTGAAATTAATCAAATTATGTTAGCATCAAGACATAGGACAAATATCAGTAAACATGTTAAAACAAGATTTTGAAATGACTATACTTTTAAATATAGATAAATTTGCCATGAAGAAGAAATGTGAGCATTCCAATAGGGCCTATAAGTATAACCTGCATAAATTTATCTCACAAAAGCTGAGATTGTGCTGTGCTTGAGAGAAAGTTCCTATCTAGTGCTAGCGAGTGTTCGCAACCATTAGTAGGAATTGAATACATACATCCATTACACGAGAGTATGTTTAGGGTGCACCTGGGGGCATTCCTATGAGACACGCGGGACAGACACTTTTGTCAAAGGAACATGTTGCACAGTTCTCGGACAGTGTGCGGGCTGTACTCGCTAGCGAGGTGGTGCAGACAGCACAGAAAAAGTACAGTGACATCACCACATCTAAGGCAACTCTCTGCCACCATCTTGCTTGTGTGAGATGTGTGCGAGTCGTTCCTTTCACTCGGTACAGCTTACTAGAGTGACGTCCCCTGTCTGTGCGAGTACAGTGTAATACGCTCAAAGGAACGTACCTGGTGTGTGTGTGCATACTTCACTGTTTTGTGCAATGCATAGAGAGTGTTGCTGTTGCTGTTACAATCTGCTGCACACAGTACCGAATACATACAGTACTCAATACACACAGTACTAAATATACAGGACTGAATAATTAGTACTGGCTACACTGACTGCACACAATTCACAGCTTTTAGCAGAATGACAAGTCAATATTAGCACAAATATAATTTACATTACCGTTATTCACTGAAGTTGTTTGAGATTATAATTTTTCTTTAATTAATTAATAAAGGCACAATATTGTATCACAACTTGACACTTGTTCATTGAAGTTATGAAATTTGAATGTTCACGTCTATGAATGTATGGCACTCACTAAATCTTTGCCTGTACTAGATCAACACATATAGTACCTCTGCTTGTTTAGCTATGCTGACTGCAAGTTTGATGTAGAGAGTTCAATAAGTAATGTCAACAGGCTGACTTGGTTCCTCATTCACATTATGATTTTCATGTATGTTTTATTTCTTTTAATAAAGTATACGTATGACCATTGGCACAAAACATGGACATTTTTTAAAACAACTATAGATATTGTAAACCTACACAAATAATGTACATCCTAGTATATGATTATGGTATTTAAGAGAATGGTAAAAGCTTTATGTACCTGAGCCATGATAGAGTATTTGATTTAACCTTCTCCCTGCTGAATTGTTCCATTGTGCATGTGCTTAAATAAATACTTTAGATTAGTCTATCTGTAGCCTCGATGAGGATATCAGTGTCAAGCAATAAGCTGTTGTAGTAGTATACAGTCTGCTACTGTGACTAACACTACTATTGTATACACGTGTGGAGTTCTACAACAAGCTGTACATGTTCTGTCCCACAGCCGCCAGTGAGGGGGCCGTCAGTGAGGGGGGTGAGGCCGCCCAGGCAGCTGAGGGGGAGGGGGAAGAGGAACCAAAGGTAAATAAACCTGACCTGGAAATTGACGAGTCTTTTTTCTCGTTCGTACATTTGAAGAATTTCATGATATACATCATCCTGTGTCATGGAACTTCTCCCAATTGAGAGTATCTGTAAAGCAAATGCCAAGTATATTTCGTCCTGATATACGATGGTGATGTACAGCCTAGAGTAAAGTATTGCCAGGTATTATGGTATACAGTGTCGATGCTGTTTGATGTCGATGATGTATGATTGATGATGATGTATGATGATATATATACGAGTGATGATGTACAGATTAAGGCATTGTTCAGTGTTTATAGTGTGACGTGTCTGATGTTGATATTGATGTTTGTGATGTTGATGCTGATATTGATGCTGATGTGTGATGTTGTGTAATGTTGATGCTGATGTGTAATGTTGATGTGTGATATTGCTGTGTAATGTTGATGCGGTGTGATGTTGATGTATGATATTTCTGTGTAATGTTGATGCTGTGTGATGTTGATGTATGATGTTGATGTGTGATGTTGATGTGTAATGTTGATGCTGTGTGATGTTGATGTGTGATGTTGATGTGTGATGTTGATGTCCAGGCTAAGGAAGAGGGAGCCGAGGAGGCAGCGCCGGCATCAGGGGATTCCAAGAAACTGACCAACCAGTTCAACTACAGCGAACGGGCGTCGCAAACCTACAACAACCCTTACAGAGTGAGTTCCTCTTCCATCCTACGACACCAATATGTCCACACAGTGTTGGCCCAGCGAGGTTAAGTAACTATGAGGTCAACAATGCTGTAGGCAATCTGAGATGCCCTTAAGAACAGTGTGTGTGCTTAATCCAGCAGGGAGAGGGTTAATAACCAATCCAAATATGTTTACAAGGAAAATACCATCGTTTACTTATCCTTCTACAGGGTTCCCGCGGATCCTTGAAAAGTCTTATAAAGTCTTAAATTTGATTGACTGAAAGGTGCAGGAACCCTGTTGTAGATACTTTGTCGCGTATGGGTGAAATATTACCACTGCAACATAAAACACTTAATTAATTCATTCAATCTATAGATCTCTGCTAGGCTTCCATAGATCTGCCCTAGATATTTCATGATTGAGATAATAAATGAGTTGACGAGACAATGATGTTGTTCCAGGAGCGAGGCACCGCCACAGAACCTCCACCACGCGTGACCTTCTCCTCCAGTGTCACCCAGTGGGAGATCTACGACGCTTACCAGGAGGACTTCGATAAACAGGCAAGTAGCATTTCTCTGTCCGACCGCCACATCTTCTGTGGGAAGATTTCAAATAATATGTTTACCGGTATTACAATTTGTAAATAAATTATTTGAAATCTGCAAGACGGACTTTCATATCATTGCAGTGTATTGACTGACAGTGTTTTACTTTGGTATGTGCTGGGAGTTATTTTCTACTTTGTTTTGTAGGAGAAGAACAAGGAGAAGAAAGTTACTTACGGACGAAAGGACGAGGAAAAGACGAGGAAGAAACTGACTATCACAGAAACAACGGTAATACTGATTGGAGGAACTGTGTTTAACTTTCCTTAAAGTGTAATATGAATGTGTGAATAAGATAATATTATAATAAGCAGTGATCTCAGTAGTTCTTGCTAAGCTTTCACTGTTCGAAAGTATCAATTGATGCACTTATCCATTCCACCAACTAAAACATACTCTTCTGGGACTTTAATTTGTGGTATATATCTTGCACACGATTAATGCAATCTAATTAAAATTAGATACAAAAGTGTCGCTCTAAATATATACTGGTTGACATACGCTCAACAACGATCTAACACACCTGCCTTGGGACAAGTGTCAGAACGAACTTTGACCCACATTAATTACCTACATAGTGAAATACTCGGGTATTTCCGTTATGCGTATCAAATATTATCACATGGAAAGTAAGAAGAACATACCAGCAAGTTCAGAATGTAAAATTTCACTCCTCAAGTCTGCGGACATAAAGCTGTGATTGATCAACAGCTGGTTAGGTCAAAGGTCGTCCTGACAGCGGTGTGAACTGGGTTGTGTTAGATCGTTGTTGAGAGTATGTCAATATATATATTTGGAGCGATACTTTCGTACCTACCGGTAATTTTAATTAGATTGACAATTAATGTGGATAGGCAATCAAATAGAATATCATCCATTGGTCAAGATTAAAGAACTACCAATAGTGACGTATTAAATGTATTCCTTGTCCTACAGAGTGATGATATTTCCCGAGTTACCCGTGCTGCCAAGATTGTGGAGAGAATGGTCAACCAAAATACCTACGATGATATCGCTCAAGGTGAGTGAGGCCTCACTAATAGCATAAGAAACGTGTCAGTCAGTCGTACAGTAATTGTGTCTAGAGAAGATCTTACTGACCCTATATGTACGAGATAACTAACAAAATAGGATAATTAAGTCAGATGCAGAAGGAAAAGACTTAAACTATTATTTGTGGACATCGGATATTTACAGTATCGATTTCTCTGCCTATGTTTCGAATCCGTCAATGTTATTTAATTGCTTGTGTGGTACACATACAATGTACACTCTTTAAGTGCGTTCAAGCATGTCGTCATCTTCCAGACTTCCGGTACTTTGAGGATGCCTCTGACGACTACCGCGAACAGGAAGGGACACTACTCCCCCTGTGGAAGTTTTCACACGAGAAGGCAAAGAAGTTGGCCGTTACCTCCCTTTGTTGGAACCCGCGATACCAGGATTTGTTCGCTGCCTCATACGGATCATGTTAGTTACATTAAGTCAATTATCTTGTTTAATTTCATTACCAAGGAACATGGATATTCTATGTTCATTTTTGTACCTCAATTATGTAGGAACATTTTACAAGAATTTATTTTCTATATGAAGTTAGAAAGCTATAGTTAGTCTAGATTCACCAAGAAATATTGAACAACAAATCAATTAATCACATACTTTCTACTAATGGTTTAAGAAAGAAGGTTCTCCATCATTAAACCCACTGATAGCAAAATTGCTGGCTTTTCAGTCGCAATGTCACAATAGAACTGCCATTAATACATGTCCTACATTCTGTTCTGCAGACGACTTTATGAAGCAAGGCAATGGGATGATCTTGTTCTTCTCGCTGAAGAACCCGTCGTTCCCAGAGTTTGTGTTTGAGACGGACAGCGGGGTGATGTGTTTGGACGTGCATCCCGAACACCCGTACGAGGTCGCGGCCGGCTTCTACGACGGCAGCGTGGCCGTCTTCAACGTCATCGAGAAGAAGGACGGCCCCGTGCAACGCTGCACTGCCAAGAACGGCAAACACACGGACCCTGTGTGGCAGGTGCGCTGGCAGAAGGACGACTCGGACAACAACATGAACTTCTACTCCATATCCTCCGACGGCAGGATCGTCCACTGGACTATTGTAAAGGTAAGTTCCTTTACAACCTTGTAAAACCTTGAATCCAATGAATCCAATATGATCTAGGTTATATATGGAGATAAAATTTCAAGGAGACTGGTGCTTTCGGAGATATTTTTTAATTTTAAGATAAATTGAACTTTTGACATGTATAACTGAGTGAATGAGGGTTTTGTTAATTAATTTGATCGATTAATTTTAGCAACCTTGGAAGGCTTGGTGCAGCTTTTGTTCTTTGCACAACTTTCATGCCTGCATTGTCTGCTTCTTGCCAGAATGAGATGGTGTACCAGGATATCATCACGCTGACGCTACCAGAGAACCCGGCCGAGGGCCCGGATGGCATCAAGGTTCCTATTGTGGGTAAGTCTGCCAAACCACTGTCACCAGAACAGCATCCCAGTAGTTCCAGATTCACCAGAATAGGTTACCAATACCTTTACTCCCAACAGCCGGTCACTGATCATTGCAGACAACATCACAGGGTACCAATAGTGTTGTTTTTTCCTTGCAGGCAGTGGCACAGCTTTCGACTTCCACCGGCAGAAGAACTACCTGTTCCTGGTGGGCACAGAGGAGGGCAAGGTTCACGTCTGCTCCAAGGCCTACACCAGCCACTTCATCGACTCCACCATTGCTCACAACATGGCCGTGTACAAGGTGGCGTGGAACCCCTACCACCCCAAGATCTACATCACGTGCAGCGCGGACTGGAACGTCAAGATATGGGAGATGGGAGGAAAGCTTGAGAAGGATGCGGATGGGCAGGAAATGTCGAGGTGCGTTTCATACAGATTCTTTCTGCAAAGCCCTCAAAACTCACTTGTTCACAACAGTGTATCTTGGTTAATATCTGCAACTTTGTCTATATAC
>JAVCKZ010053582.1:0-17095 GCA_034780755.1 Lepetodrilus elevatus | reverse complement strand
GGATGTTGCGGGTTTCCTCCTGCCCTAAACTGACAAGTCGTGATATTAGTGAAAAATTCTAGAAAGCGACTTTAAACCCCAATACAAAAAAAAACACACTAAATCTTTGACAGCATCAACCAAGCAGATCAAGTACTAGTAAACAACATATTCTTGGTTAGGCTAACCCTCTCCATGCTAAAGGCAACCGGAGATGCCCCAAAGAGCAGTTGCTGTGCCTAATCCAGCAAGGAGAGGGTTAGTGCAATAGCTACTAAATTTCTTGACAACAGATCAACTAATGAGATCAAGTACTAGACATCAACTAAGAGTGAACAAACAGGATACGATAGTTAGTGTGATAGCTATTAAATCTCTTACAACTTGGATGCTAAATCTGACACTAACAGTGAACAAACAGGATACGGTAGTTAGTGTGATAGCTATTAAATCTCTGACAACTTGGATCCTAAATCTGACACTAACAGTGAACAAACAGGATACGGTAGTTAGTGTGATAGCTATTAAATCTCTGACAATTTGGCTCCTAAATCTGACACAACAGATCATGTGACTGCAATATGTTTCTGACTGCAATATGTGTAGCTCCTAAATCGGACAACTTGTCAAATTAATGTAATAGCTACTAAATCTCTGACAATTAGATTACACAATTAGTTTAGTGTAATAGCTAATATTTATACTGTATTAGTTAATGCGCTAACTATTTCTGACAACAGATCAGACCAGTGCAATAGCTACTAAATATCTGACAATGCAGCTACTAAATATCTGACAACACAGATCAATTAGGTTAATAGCTACTAAATCTCTCTTAACGAATAATCGGTTTATATTGTAACACAATATTCTTGTTGGCAAATTTTCTGAAATAAATTCAGAATAAACAATTTCAATTAAGCATGCTGTTTACGGTATATATCTTAACAAGACTTAAAGACTTTTGCATTACATTAATTTGTTAAATTAAAGAAGTTTATTTAATAACAATATCTCAAGCAACATAAATAACACTGTAATATTAGCAGGAAATATTTGTCAAGATGATTTTGCAATAAGATATTATTAGTAATACTGTCGACCATTATATGAATGTATGCATATATATATTCTCTTGTGTCATATATTTGTAAGATACAATCATAATTATTATATCTTCATAACTACTGTCATCCAAATTCATAATATACATCAGATTATTTCATTATCATATGAATGATTGATTGCTCATAACTTATGTATTGTCATGCATTTGTATATATTGACATTTTATTCTCATTATTAATAACTATTGTGATATGATATAATATGATATGATATGATATGATATGATTACTAATGAGAATAGATTCTTTTTGAGTTGCATACTGAGTTTATTACCTCCTATGTTTGACGTGTGTGCGTGTGACAGTTTGTTTGACTAGTTTGATCCCTATGCACCAAACACCTGCTGCCCATTTTGTTGTTTGTACATTTTACCATTTTGTTTGGAAAGTTTGACGTGGTTTAATTGTTATTTTTATTATTATTTAATTGCTGGAAAAAAGCACTGGCTTGTGATGTTACAGATGGAAGCTGCCTTTTCAGCCAGATGTTTATATTAATACATGTATTAGATATGTTATTGTGATTTAAAAAAAAATATATTCATCTTTCAATATAAATTATTTTTTTATAATATCAATATCTTCTATATTGATTTTTTTAAATTATATTCATATTTTGAAGTTTGGATTATTTTTTTAATGTTTCTATATTCTAGACCATTAGTTTATTTTGAATATAAATATTTATTTATTTTTACCTTTTTTTTTAGTACAGTGTATTTTGAAAAATGTTTTACTAAAAATAATATATTTTTTCTATCTTTTGAATATAAATATTTTCAATGTATTTATTTAATAATCTTTTTTTTTATGTATTATTTTTAAAAACATTTCTAGATAGGGTCTACATGTACTATGTTTCCAACAAAATTCTTAGTTGTCCCTATAGTTTAGACAATTTAGATGTATTGTTGTTATAAACTAGATCAGTAATATTTCTAGATTAAATGCACTGGCTGACAAGGCAAAGCTTTACGAATTATTTTTGGTGCATGCTGAATGTGTATTTTGTTTGTAGTCCTTTTGTTTTTATTTATTGTGCTTTTGTTGTCGTATCGATTTCAGTCTCCTCCGAAGTTTCTAAGCGCCCCTGTTCCACCAACGAGATCAAAGAGAAAAGACGAATCAAAAGTTGGGGGGCATGCCCCTCCCCCTCGCCCCCCGCCCCCCAAACCGAGAGGAGCTCTCGGAGAACTCCGAATCATTACCGAGCAGTCTGTGGACCAAGGCGATCAGACAATTCTGAATACGTCCCACGAAGATGATACGTCGACATCTCCATTTGAGCTCGTTCCCTTTTCTGAAAACCCAATGCTTCACCCCAATTCCCCGACAAAAAATGCCCCCGTGCCGAAATCACCAACGTCAAAATCGCCAACAAAATCGCCAACGAGACGTCGCGGTGTGGTCGAGCAGCCTCACTTTGTATCCAAAGGTCAATCTGACCCAGATCAGGTCGACACGGGTGAGACGTCGACTCAAGACGCATCGGTCACGGAAAATGTTAAAGATGTAGTCGAAGCCGGTCTAGAATCGGTGCCGGAGAAATTGGATTCCGGTAAACCCGAAATCAAAAAAGGTGTTTTGGAAACTGGCAATAATAATATTGACACGCAAAATAATCAGGTTTCGCTGAAAAAGCGTCGACTGATCCGCCGTTCGTCGTCAGACTCTGACCTGAAGCTGACAATAATAGACCCATCCGTGAAACCATCATTCATGAAGAGGATCACAAACTCGTACAAGGGACACAGTCACAAGGAATCGAAGGAACGGAAGAATTCGGGTGGCGATCCTAACAAGAGTGACAACGACACGTGCAAAGTGGGAGAAGATGTGGCGGACGATGACAACAACGATGACAATGATGACGACGTGTCGGTCACCCATTCGGAGTTTGCCATGGAAGAAGCTGCCGTATCAGAGGTCACGGAGGCTGCGATTTCTCAGAGAAAAGATTCCGATTCCGTCGACGGACACAACAAAGGATTCCTGAGGAAAATGAGCGTCAAAATCCGTGCAATGGGGGGGAAAAATCGTCCCGAGGGCGACGAGGAATATTTCAGGGTGGAGAAGGATCGCACCAGAGGGTGGCGCGACCAATCCAAAGTCGACGTTGTTGACTTACGGATGAACCAGAAAAAGGCCCAGTCCCGACGAATGAGCATTGTAGAACTTATACAAGGCAAAAAAATAGGTAACTGGGTATCGTTAAGAAAGTGTGAATGAAATCCCTGTTATTTTTTCACGCTTGGTTATTTTTTTCAAGAATTATTTTCACTAGAAAATTTGACTTGATATTATATATGTATGTATGTATGTATGTTATGTATGTTATGTATGTTATGTATGTATATGTACTGTACCTTACTGCACTTTGTACCTTTGTGAACACATTGGCTAATCTTTATCCTTATCTTTCCTTTCCTGCATTTACAGGGTATGACTTCTGTATTAGCTTCGTAACTCACTGAGACGTTCCAGTGATAAGTGGCTTTCACTCTCTAGCTGTGTAGCTTGTTAATAGCACCCGCACTGGTCCATGTTGTCTGCTCTGTGGAATTACTTCAAACAAAAATTTTAATTTTTTTTTTTTTAAATGAAATTTAAAAAAATATTATTTGTAAAAAATCTAAAAAAAGACAAGTTATTATTAAAAATTAAATTAGACATTTCATTACTTTTTAAATTATAGTAACTTTAACTTTCTACCTGCTAGACTAATCATAGTCATTACCGGACACCTGTGGTTATCTGTAGCAGGGAAAAGGTTAAAAGTTGTTGTTTTTTAAATTTAAATGTTCCTTACACTAAGTTTGAAGTGGTTCCATATTTGTTATTTAATGGGTTTTTCTGTTGCCTCTTTACTTTTGGTTGCATTGTCGTCTGCATGGGAATAGTAGCATGTTTTATTTTATCACCCCAATTTTATCACCATAATTTTAGCCACTTTTAAGCGGAATGACGATTTCATCCATATTTCCGCTCAACTGCGACTAAACTCTCGTTTACGAACTTCATTCCTCCCTATTTTCATTTATTTCCTAGGTTTGTCTTTTCCGACTTCCAAGTGAGAAGGAGGAGGCAATATGAAAGAACGAATGATTAATTAATTAGTTCCTGTTTTTTTTTCTTTTCCTTTTCTCTCACTTGATTCTAGATTAACGGTGTGTGTATGAGTCCAACAAGCTTAAAGCAAAAGAAACACCATCCCGAGTTGAAACGGACCAAGTCGCAAGGTACCACACGAGCCAAATTGCAGAAGGGTCTGAGCTTCGCGTCGATGGACGAGCCGAGTGAAGGAGGAGGTGCCCTGAATAGTAATACCAGTGATCACCGCTCTTAATCAGTATTCGCAAAACTCCCAAGATGAATGCTTTTTTTAATTAATATTACCTTTATACTTGTCTTGCGCCATCGACTGATTTGCACCATCGACAAATTTGGACCATCAGCCGATCTAGAACTTTTTCTGATCGATTGATGGTCGAACAATATGAGCTGACAATAGATCCACCGTTGGCGCTTCTAATGGTAGACCATAAACCGATTTGCACCATCGACCAATTTGGACCATCGGCCAATCTAGAACTTTTTCTGATCGATTGATGGTCGAACAATATGAGCTGACAATAGATCCACCGTTGGCGCATCCAATGGTAGATCGTCGACCGATTTGTGCCATCGTTTGATTTGAACTATTCTCTGATCAATTGATGGTCGAACAATAAGATCTGACAATAGATCCACCGTTGGCGCTTCCTATGGTAGATTGTTGACCGATTTGTGCCACTATTGTTTGATTTGGACTATTTTCTAATCAATTAATGGTCGATCAGTCTGAGCTGACAATAGATCCACCGTTGGCGCTTTCAATTATAAGACCATACAAAGTTTCATTGAAAGGTAAATATTTTAAAATGTAATATGTCCATCTTATCAACGTTTCGGCCCCATGAAACTTATATACGTACAAAGTCATCCTGAAGAAGGCTGTGGGGCCGAAACGTTGATAGGATGGACATATTACATTTGATAATTGTCCCTCTGTAGTTATACCTAGGGGTAAAAAGTATATTTGTAAATATTTCACTTTGGGATTTAGTTTAACCCTGCTGGAATTTGAGCAAGCACTGCTCACTGGGGCATTTCCATCTGCCATTAGCACGGAGAGAGTTAACTCTCCATGCTAGAGGCAACCAGAGATGCCTTAAAGAGCAATACCTGTTCCTAATCTAGCAGGAAGAGGGTTACCGGTAAGGTATAAAATATAATGAATTTATTGGTGCCAATCAATACACACACAAAAAGGAAAAACACATTATATAATAATATATAATTCATACAAGAGATTTATTCTTTACTAAATCTCAAAAATTTAAAATAATGGCCATCCATTCTTTTCACAATCTACCAGTGCACATTGTATTCGTTGATGGCTCAGCTTGATTCGTCGATAATGCAAATCTACCAATGGCGCATGACATATTTTCTTATAGATGTAGCTTCCTTAGGAGTCGGTTTTAATTTTTGGGTCAAATCTTAATTTTTAAGCTTGTTTATTCTGGTTTGAAACCTGTTTTTATTTACCCCTCAAATTACAAATATTTACATGGCATTATTTTCATCCATTGTGCATTTGCTATCTTTGAAGAATTTGAGCATGAAATTTATTAAATTATTTTGACTAATGCCTATCAAATTGTAGGTGGTTTTTTTTACATTGTAATGCTTCTTAGAAACACTAGATACTTCTGAACAAAGTAGTTTACAATAATTCTATGACTTAATGGTTCATCAATTGTAGAATAGTATGTATTCACATATTGACATTTGATAATTTGTAAATAAAGTAATATTTTAAGATTCATTAATAATAACAATAGAGAACTGCTTTTAGATTAATTTTGAGAATAGAGCATTGATTTGATTTTAAATTAAAGATTAATTTGAGATTATAGAATTATTTTCTTTGAGAATGAAGCATTGTTTTTAGATTAATTTGAGAAGGGCATTGTATTTTATTAATGATTAATTTGAGAATAGATAATTATTTTCTTTGAGAATAGAGCATTGTTCTTTGAATAATTTGAGAATAGAGCATAGTTTTAAGATTATTTTTAAAGATAGATTTTGTTTATTATTTGATCATAATTGAGTCTTATGAATCTGAATTGTGTATAGATAATTTATCTTTTACTTTTAAACATTTTTAGTAAATATTGCACATGGTTACAGATTATTAAAAGGAAGCACGTTTTTTTTTCCCTTGTTTTTTTTTTTTAATGTTCTTTTTGGATGCTATATATTAGTTCTCGTCATCTTGGGATATCTTGCTTACACTGAATATGTCAATGAAATGATGTTGTTTCTTGTACACACAATTGGCAGCTGAATTTGTGGTGACAATGAAATCGTACCATCACGTCGCCCTGATATCGCACTCACCCAACCGAAAATATCCAGTTTATTCCACTCGTTACGTCATGTGTAGTAGTCGACTTATCATATGTACTGTAGTTATGTGTCGTCGACTCGTCGAACTAGATAGTATGTAGTTCTGTGTCGTCAATGTGCATGCTAACATATATATAGTAATAGTAATAGTAATAGTAACATATAGGTATAGTAATGTGCATTAGAATTTCACCAGCTTATTTACACTATTTAGAAAGCATATGAGTGTAAACTAATATTCATATAGTCATTATTTATAGATATACAGTAGATAAATAAAAATAAAAAGAACACTCAGAAAAATCAATATGCAGAAAGAATTAAACTTTTGTGCACAGGAAATATTGAAGTCTGCCTAGTGGTGTATGTTCACATAATAATAAGCGCTGTGGTTTATGTTCTGATAGTAGTCGTCGCCTATGGGTGAGATATTCCCGCTGCGACGTTAAACATTAATTCAATCAAATCTGATAGTAACTGAAAGACCAGCATTACCTTGTTAGTCTCATTGGCATTAATTTGGTCCAAATGAGAGTTATTATAGTCCAAAATTGTCTTTGATTGAGAGATCTTGATCTGAAAGTTATCTTGGTCAGACTTGGAGTTATTTTTGTCTGATAAAGAGTTATCTTACTTTGATAGGGAGTTATCTTAGTTTGATCTTGGTCTGATATGGAGCTTAAGTCTGATAGGGAGTTATCTTACTTTCATAGGGAGTTATCTTAGTTTGATCTTGGTCTGATATGGAGCTTAAGTCTGATAGGAAGTTATCTTTGTCTGATAGGGAGTTGTATCTTGGTCTGATAGGCAGTTATTTAGGTCTGACAAGAAGTTGTCTTGGTCTGATAGCTAGTTATCTTTGTCTTGTACGGAGATCTTAGTTTGATAGGGAGTTATCTTGGTCTGACAGGGTGTTATCTTGATCTGATTGATAATTATCCTCATTTGATTAGAACCTATCTTGGTCTGATTAGCTGTGATGTTGGTCTTTTTGAAAGTTATCTTGGTCTGATTTGGAGTTATCTTGATCAATTATATTTTATCATTAACAAACAAACAAACAAAAAAGTAAAACTATTAATATATTTGATTTAGAATATATTTATGAAATCTATCACATTCACAAGGTTTCATGTCATGTTTGTAAGTCATATATTTGTATTGTATTATTGTTGTTGCTATATATAGTGTTGTACTATAAATAATGGCTCAATTATATATTTGTGGAGTGGATCTGTCTACATGTTTTCTGAGATATTGTGCATGTATCAAGGATATATCAAGTCTCGTTTTATCGATGTATTCAAACAATGAAAATTATATAATATCCAAACTAAATAATTCTTTCAAAATTGATCAAATATTAGATGTTATTAAATAAAAATAATAAAACTTATCAAATAAATTGTTATAAAATATGTCTTTAATTCATATTTTTTTCGAAAATTTCAAGATAAAATATAATGTATTAAATGCATTATCATTGTTTGAATGAATTAATCCAGTGGGGATCCTAATATTGTCATAGAGTTGGTTATTCTGTGTTTCTTTGAATTTCAAAATGATGTTATCTGTTATGTGCTGTATAGCTATGATCAGTGATATTACTATATGTGTCTTACAGATGTTTGCAGTGTATGTGACTTCATATTCTATGTGTACCTTTAAGTCATGCTCTTAGTATTAATACTGCTTTAAAAAAAATATATCTTCATTATATATCCTAATTCATCCATTTAACTCACGCTGCAGCGCTTTTTCAATTAATACTTATATCACTTAGACTGAATGCTATTTAATATCTCATTATTATTATTATGTTTGAAATTTTTATTTTTATGTTACATAATATTTCATTAATTTACAGTGACATATCTATCGGTGGATTTCTCAAGTTAGCATTCACATCTTGGTCTTCGTCATGGGACAACATTCTCTTGTGTTGATCGCAATCTGTTCTTCTGTTCCCTACCAGGGGTTAAAGGTTATATTAAAAATAATACACAGTTGTCTCTTGAACTATGTTCCTGAATAATTAATTTCCAAAATTTAAAAAAAAAAAAATATATATTTTTTTGATCATTTTAATTTTTATATAATTTAATTACCGGGTATTTTTAAACATTTTTAATAGATACGAAGAGAATGCGACCAACACATTTCAGTTGTTTCCATGCTTAATTATAGATGTCCTCAGTCCTATGTGATATTGTAAACTTCATCATCGTCATGAAAACCACCTCTGTCACTAACACGAATTATTAATAACACCGTCATGCACCACCAGTCACAATCTTTCACCTGGAGATTCTTCCCTGTGTAGACCCTAGTTTAACCTGGCCACGAGATTACGAAACTTTTCTGAGTACGATTTCATACTCAACTCAGAATTTTGTTCATAAAACCTCATGTTTTTGAGCATAGCACGCAAGTTGAGCACAAAAACGTACTCAGAAAAGTTTTGTAATCGCAGGGCCTGAGCTACCAGTGTTTTGCATTGCATGGCCTCATCAACAGTATACTCACATACGCACGCACGGTATGCCAATTAATTTCCAGGAAAGACACATTCACAATAGCATAGTTTTCAAGAACAAACAAAAAACAAGAAAGAAAAAACACATGCAAAAAAATTTAAAATGCCAAAATATGACCCCAAAAAAATAAGGAAACGAAAACACATGCAAAATTAATATGCACAAATAATTTCAAGCTTCCATTTGGAAAATAATTGGAACTATTAAACCATTATATGCTGGCTTTTTTTCTCGCCTCTAAAATAAACCAATAAAAAGAGCTGTGTTTAAAATTTTATGTATTCTCAAAATAAAAATAAAAATATGAGAAACTTTATCATACGAGGGTTCAAATTGATCATTTACAATAACAAACTAACACCACATTATTCAGTAATAGGGAAAATAATCGTCCTGTTTTCTTCATCTTTAGCAGCCATTTATTGATGGTCAACCTGTTAATTAATGATAGATGCTTTTCCTCAAATATCAAAACTATTTCAGGTCATAATACAGCTTCCTATTTATCCTACCTCAAATTATAAAGGCTTGTGATGTACATAAATATCATTACGTTTTTTTTCTCGAAAAATGTCAACCTCGTTCGATTACAATGTGTGCTTTGTATTTTTATTAATGCCTATTACGTGTCTATTGTTTCAGCATTAATTAAGTTGCCTCCAGAGTAAATTAAGTGTGCAGACCTAGTACACATTAAATGAAATATCTATAGACCCTGTCACATTTTAACTCATGATTACCAACTCGTTGTAGCGATTATTTGAATCATAATCAAAGATCAAATGTATTCCCTTTCAAAAACAAATTGTGTAACCTTAGGTAATTATGTCTTAATTCTGTCTCTTTGAAAGTCGAAAACAACAGTAAAGCCAAGTCATCTGGTAGAAATTACATCTATTTAGATATTTATTTCTGGACTAAATTGTTAATTATTAGTGAGTAATTGTATATCTGACCTTTTTGATCCGAGTAAATTTATTTATTTTGGTTGAAATATTCCCGCAGTAACGCTAATTAACAAATCATTTGCTTACTCTGTACACAATCATTCACAGTAAAAAAAAAACCAAATATGTCTATAAATAAAATTTACTTCATGTGACCCTCTCCATGCTGAAGGCAACCTGAGATGCCATATACCATCGTGACTGCCTAATCCAGCAGGGAGAGGGTTAATATAATATCAACAGTCAACGTAACTTTGTTAACAATTATTTTAACTTTTAATGCTAACCTGCACATAGTAAGCCATGTTCTATATATAGAGTAGCACATACACAATATTATAATTACGGTATATGCATTATTAACCCTCTCAATGCTGGAGGCAACGCGAGATGCCCTAAAGAGCTGTGCCTAAGCCAGCAGGGAGAGGGTTAATAACTCATTCAATCATCCTACACATCAAAACCAGGTATGTTCTTCGGAACCCTGGAAACCCAAATCACGACGTATAGATAGTTATTTTATTTTGAGCATATTAGATACTAACTATTTTCGTAGTTGAGAGCAGCACATCTGATTGGTTAGTATTAATAGCATATTACGGAAGCTTGACTTAGTTTGTGCGTGGTACCGTAGATTGTCACAGTACGTAGCATGTGTATATATGTTTAGACGACTGTAGCGATAGTATAGTTTGCGATGTGTCTCTAACAAAAGTGGAATGAACTTGGCGAATCACTGGATATCGTACGATATATTTACACTCACCTCCTCCAAGCATGGTCCGCAACGTCTCTCGTTAGTTAATTACATGTTAATTGTTGTTATTTGAATACACTTTGATATTTCAGGTCTTATCATCATCTTCAACCATTCAGGAGTATTTGGATCTACTGAAAGCTATTCCACATTATTTGAAAATGTTGTTTTTTTCTGGTTGTTTTCTGGTTTTTTCGACGATGTTAAAAATGGTTTCACCTTGAAAGGGTTGTTCATTGTCCGAGTGTATTTGGACATTCATCAGGGAGATTTTCCGTTATGATTTTCAACATTATAATATTGTGAATACAAACTATTTTTTTATATTTTTGTTATGTTGGTGTTTTTTTTACAATTTAAAAAAATATTTTCACATAAAGAGTGTTTTCCATTGTCCAAATGTATTTGCACAATCGTCTGTGAGATTTGTGTTCCTTTCAAGAAAACAGGCCTTTTAATGGATGAGTCTTGATCTACAGAAAGATCGTTGTGCTATGAAATTTGTAATTTGCTATATTATATACATATAACAAGTTTTGACTCCTAGCTCTACGATCATTATCTGTGGATCAATTTAAGAAAAAACGGTATCAAAAAGGATGAAATTCATATAGATTATGCGGCAGCTGAAATAGCAGATCCATTAACCCTAAATTGTTGAAGGTGGTTATACTGGTGTGACACTGATGTGTAGGTTAACCCTTTACCATGTGATTTACCCAATAACCATGTGACCACATGACCTCTGACCACGTGATTTACCATACAGCCATGTGGGCCCCCAACAACCACGTGATTTTTCCGTACAACCATGTAACCCCCTATGACCACATGCTTTGTGTACAACCATGTGGCCCCCTGTTACCATGTGATTTACCTTACAACCATGTGACCCTCCAAACACATGATCCCAGTGACCCCTATTGAAAGCCCTGTAATCTCGTATTTTTTACACACTCGGCTAGTTTTCGCCACAGATAGCTGAAAAATAAATGTTGCAAATGGCATCGTAGAGTAATAATTTACCGGTAGTCATTCGTTCAAAGTTTGTTTTTTCCCAAAATTATCAGGCACTAAACTCGAATTTGATTTTGGTTCAAACCTGCCCAGTATCATCTGACTGTTAAAAATGCAAATATTTGTTAGGTCGATGAGAGAAAAGGGGTTAATGAGAGAAAAGGGGTTAATCTGAGCATTCTTATCTCAGGTGTTCCACAGTCATGCACAGTCTGTTGTCATATTTTTCCTCTTTGCCCGAAATGCAATGATGCAGTTTCATGGTATGCTGAGCGATTATCTTTGATGGATGCGCACACAGTACAATCATGCACACACACGCACACACACACACACACTTCCAATTATTTTTTAAATATATCAAACAAGAAAAAACCCATTGAATATTACATTAACAATAGATCCATATTTGGCCTGTATATATCAAACTAGAAAACAGATAATTGAATATTACATTAAGAGAATTTATAATAATAGATCCATATTTGGCCTGCAACCATATTTCGCCTATTAAAGAAATTCATGGTGATGCGTGGAAGTAAAATAAAAACTATGAACATATAAAATTATGACGATGCATCGATACACGATGTTGTTTGCAGCCTAGCATTTACTAGCCACAATGTTTCGCTCATGTTGTATACACTGTGTATCTTCTCGTATGGGTGGAAGATATGCGCCATGACATTACCGATAAGCAACAAATCATCTACACACTGCACTTTAAACACAGATAGCATACACATCAACATTGATACATATCTATCATTGTTTAACAACATACCATGAAATTGCACCTCCTCCAAATCAGATCAGTTATAATACACTGGGTTATACATTTCAGTAACCCATATTGGTACCAGACTGACTGATGTTTTCTGCTTTTAATCTATTTATTATTGATATTTTTCATAATATTCTAATTTTCTTTGGCACGAAAATGTTCCACATATCTTAGTCGGCATGTGAATATATCTACATGTTGGTTGTTACTAATAGACGTGTTCTGTATTTTCTAATTTTCATCCTATTTCTATAATTATGTGAAAAATACTATTTTTGGAAATATTATAGTCTGTCTACCTTTTCATTAGGAGTATGAAATTATCTTTTGTACATTTCAACATTTAATCTCATATTCAAATAATGCCCATTTAATGATCCTAGTGAAAATTGAAGTAATTTTTATATATAATCATAATCACTTCTAAAACGTATATCAAAGTAATTGTAATCTTGTTAAAGAAGTATCCGTGCTAGTTCAGAAACCGAAAACAAAAAGAAAGATTTTTTTTTAACTTTTGACCTTGACCCTTTTACCCCCCTTCCAACCATGACCTTTTGACCTTGACCTCTATGTCTGACCTTGTTGACCTGTGTTTGACAGACAAGCCAGACGGAACCTCGTTCTCGCGGTCTCGGAGCTCTAGCATGTCTAGTTTGGAGAATGTGTCCAAAGAAGCCATCCAATCGCTGATGTTCGCGGATTCGTACACGAGGAAAACAGGTAGAGAAGGTCACTATTGAGTTTTATACAAACCTAAATCTGAATGTGTCAGCCTCGCCAACTCTCACTGCATGTCTGGCCGCTTTGTGACCTGTGACCTATGACCTACTGTCTGCAATTTTGTACAGGTATTGTTGTGACCCAGTTAAAAAAAAAACATGTCATAATTTATTTATTTTTAATGTTTGTGAATATGCTGAAATCCTCATTTGAATGATGCCATGTATTCTTCTCAAAGATGTTGGAAACCATTTAAATTTTATTTAAAACAACAAAATCAAAAAGAATGTATTCATATTTTTGAAGAGGTGTTTTAAAATAAAAAGCATTTAACCCTCTCCCTGCTGGATTAGGCAAAAGCACTGCTCATTAGGGCATCAATGGTTGCCTTCAGCAGGGAGAGGGTTAAAAAATGGTTGGAAAAAAAGGAAGCATATTGCGGTACCTCAAATATCTTTGACAAGGACTAGGTACAATCTATCAGGCTTTATATTAAACATTGCCTTGCAATTTTTTTTTAGTTATTTATTGCCTATAGTATTGATATTTTTGTTGCTATATATTGCAATGTTGTAAGTAGAGAGACATGTCAGAATCAATTTTGTTCATGCACTAGTAGGATGGAAGGTAGTGCAGTGGTAGAGCATTGGACTTCGGAACCAAAGGCCACGGGTTCAAATCCCATCCTGGGAGCCCGGCATCAATGTTTGCGGAAGTTAAATTTCTGAAATGTTCATGATCATGTCCTGTGGGTACTATAGCAATGCAGGGGACTGCTCCTTTCTAGCTGTTCTGTCTGTACTTTCTGTCCGAGACATGCTGAACAACTGTCTCGGACAGAAAGTACATACAGAACAGCTAGAAAAGAGCAGCCCCCAAATATCATCCTTGGTTTGTCAGTATCAGCTGGTGCTCGCTTGTTAAATGCAAAATTCAGTGCTACAGACGTTGCAGGTTTCCTTCTGAACTAACAAATCGTGATTTAAGTGAAAGAATCTTGAAAGTGGCTTTAAACCTCAATCTAAACAAATATATTTGAATCATACACTAGTATTTGCATGGTTTAATATTTTATTAGTCTAATCTCTTTTGTGCTTTATCAGAGTCTTGGTACAGACGAAATGGGTGAAAGATTCACACGGTGACGTTAAACTCCATAATCACTCACTCCCAAGTCTTTGTATGAGGGCTATTGTCATATTTTATCATTTATTTATTTGTAAATGTGAAATATGATATTTTTTAGCACATTTAGCTCCAATTACTTTTTTTTAATATGTATTTTTTTAAGCAATTTTTTTTAAAAGCTTATTTGCACGAAAATAGATTTGTATATATGTTCTACTAGATTTATGTGATACATTTCAAGTACATTTGCAAAGAAATGGCAAGTTGATCTGTCGGCATTGATAAATTGGTTACACTACATTATGTGTGCGCACATGCATCTGTATGCTATTCAAATTACGAAACTTTTCTGAGTACGTTTTTGTGCTCGACACATGTGCTATGCTCAAAGACATGACGTTTTATGAACAAAATTCTGAGTTGAGTATGAAATCGTACTCAGAAAAGTTTCGTAATCGCGGGCCCAGATGTGATATAAGATGATCCTACTGGTTTCAGCCAGCAGGGTTACCCCTTTGGCTCAGTCGGTAGAACATTGGACTCACAATACAGTAACCCAGGTTTGAATCACAGGATCGGCAGTGGTCACGTTTCAATGGCGCTCAATGGCTACATATATATATTCAGTATAATGATACATCTACCACCAGATCGAAATTTCTTGAAGGCCAATAAATATTTCTTATCCTGCCATTATAAGCTGCAGGTCATGAAAAGCATCCAAATAGTTTATAAAGTGAGAATGTTGAAGGGAAGCTATTGCCCAGGGTATATATAGTTTCTCGAAGCTCTCATATCCACTATGAGACCATTGTGCTCTCATAAGAGCACAATCCCCATGCTATGTGAGTGCTTATGGTCTCTCACTCTCATATCCACAAAGAAACCATAGCTATCTCATAGCATAAACTGATTTCATAGCATAGAGTTATCCCATAGCATAAAGTGATCTCATAGCACAAACTGATCTCATAGCATAGAGTTATCTCATAGCATAGAGTGATGTCATATCATAGAGTGATCTCATAGCATAGAGTAATCTCATACCATAAAGTGATCTCATATCATAGAGTGATCTCATAGCATAGAGTGATCAGCAAAACTGTTAGATACAAGAGGGTTATTGGTCTTGTAGTGGATACGAGAGATTCCAATGTCTCTGTACAAAACTTCGCAACTCTGAAACCCCAACGCCAACCATAGACTACACCATTGGTAATGTTGATGTTACAGCTACCCTAGAGCAGTGTTTGAATTAAAGAGGGTCTTGGGGCTCATTTGAAAATCTGCAATGTTAATCGAACATTGTGTGGGATGCAGATGAATAAAGTGAAATTAACCCTCTCCTTGCTGGATTAGTAACAGGTATTGCTCTTTGGTACATCTTCGGGAGAGGGTTAAAGGTATCTATGGGACCTCCTGCAAATTACAGATTTGACCACCATTACTGATTGCGCCTACGGAGAAGGACCCCGTTATTATTTTCTGAATTTCTAACACTGTTAGAGATGTGTGGATTTGTACAGAAGAACCATGTTACCCCCCTCCGGCCATCTTCCCTCTCCAAAAACCCCCACACCCCCACCCTATCTCCCCCCTCTCTTCCAGTCTCTGTGTTTTCATGTCTTCACCCCAGGGACAGTGCCACCCTGATACACAGACATCAGACACACACAGACATCAGACACACACAGACATCAGACACACACAGACATCAGACATCAGACACACACACACATCAGACACACACATACATCAGACACACATGGACATCAGACACACACAGACATCAGACACACACATACATCAGACACACACAGACCAGACATCAGACACACACAGACCAGACATCAGACACACACGGACATCAGACACACAGACATTAGACACCTGTCTGTGACGTATCCATCTGGAGGTGCAGCTCAATGAGTGAAAGGAAATCTACCTGTACTTGCAGCAGAATAAACATGCGGCCGGAAGGTAAACATACCAGACATAAGCACAGAGTACCGGTATCTCCATGCACATAAATGTCGCTCACTGCACTCAATGTCCCATGTCAAACAACAAATCAGCTATCGTGCATGCTGCGTTATTGTGCATCTCATGTTATTGTGCATTTTGTACTAATGTGCATCTCATGCTATTGTGCAGCTCATGCTATTGTGCATATCATGCTATTGTGCATCTCATGCTAATGTGCATTTCTTGCAGTTGAGCATCTTGTGCTGTTGTGAACCTTGTGCTATTGTGCATGATGTGCTGTTGTACATCCTGTGAAAACTTTCTTGATGCCAAACTTCTGAAGGGCAGATCAACATGGTTAATTTAGGTTTGCCTTCTGTTCACGGACATCATTGCAAAAAACAAGTATTCGCAGTGTAATAAAATGTATTTGTATTTCTACTCACGTAATCAGGTTGTACCATTGGGTTTGCATTCATTAGACAGTGCTCCCTCTATATAATGCTGAAGTTGGGGTCCATGACATGCCACCCGCGTTATATCAACGAATATAATTGGAGAAGAACAAATTATTCTATTTTATTTTATTATATTTTTTTAAATGGGGTCCACGTTGGACCCTGCGTTGTATCTGAATCTGCGGTGCATCGAAGGGCGTTATATCGAGGGAGCAC
>JAVCKZ010053571.1:0-17098 GCA_034780755.1 Lepetodrilus elevatus | reverse complement strand
CTCTCTCTCTCTCTCTCTCTCTCTCTCTCTCTCTCTCTCTCTCTCTCTCTCTCTCTCTCTCTCTCTCTCCTCTCTCACTCGTTCTTTATATCGCTCTCTCTGTGTGTGTCTGTCATTCGTCTTCTTCATCTCTATTTGTATCAACTACCCCCCTCTCTCTCTCTCTCTCTCTCTATCTCTCTCTCACTCGTTCTTTCGCTCTCTCTCCTCTCTGTCTCGCCATATCTCTCCCTCCCCTCTATCGTTCTCTATCTCGCTCTCCCTATCTCTCGTTGTTTCTCCATATTTCTTTCTTCCCTCTCTCTCGCTCTCTCTATCTATCCCCTCTCCCCTCTCCCTTCTCTCCCTACATATCCCATCTCTCTCTCTCTCTCTCTCTCTCTCTCTCTCTTTCTCTCTCTCTCGTCCAGAAAGGTCATTCTCATTCACGTATTCGCTATAGATAAATGTAGGTAGCGATATATATATATATATATGTCTAGTTATATTCAAAGGATGGATGCTGTCCTAATCCTGTACTTTGACGTGCAACGTATTCATGTTCTACATAGTGTCTTCACTGAACATCTCGGACATTTCCGAGTACCAAATGGTGTGTACTGACTGAGCTGTTGACCGGTGGACGACTGGAGGGAGTGAAGAGGTTGTAGCTGTTAGTTCTATATCGTCTTACTACTGTGCTGCTTTTCTGGACTTCAAAATAGGAAAACAACATCCCAAAGTCAACAACCCTAAAGTGGACTCAGTAGCCAGCAAACTATGAATTACCCATTCCACGCTGGGTACAATCACTGCGTATTTGCTGCTGCGCTGATGAATTGAATGAATGAAATGAAATGAACATGTTCATTGATAAAAAAAATGTATTACATTTAAATGATGACAAATGTTAGTTGTTGAATATAATATACAGATGAACACCCAGCCCTTGTCAATGGCGTACGTTGAAGTATCAATTTTCAAAAAAATGTCAAAATCATTAAAAATCGAAAAATTGATACGAAACGCCATTGACAAGGGCTAATAAACTCCATGAAGCCACGTGGACTTTACTCTTGACGTTATCAAGCGACTTTATGACACAACCTATACTGTATACATTTTTCTTATTGACATCACAGTTTGATACGCGGGGTTGATATGACAGCCGTCGTTAAATATTGGGGCAGGACCAACCATCACCATTTATTATTCGCTATTGCGGCATGTTTAAAAACCGCCGGTCTCTCAGTTATGGTGGCTTGCCATTCTTACCCAAGACTGCCGTCACCGTCATTATCTGGTTACCAGTTTCCCCTGGGAATGTTCTGCATCACAGAGCGGAGACGGGATTCCGTTCTGTGACAAATCACGGAAGAGGACATACAGCGCCTCCGAGACAGGTAGTTAGTGATAGATGGCGTATAACGCAGATTATTCCTGGCATATTGTGAGGGCGTTGGATGTTTGTGCTCTTCACACTGGTATGCTCATGATAGTTCTCTTACTGGTCAACGGTGGAATAAAGCCTATGGCCGAGAACGCTGGCTGGACTACGCCAGTGAGCTAGAATGCTTGTCTACATCACTACGTACTATCTAAACATGACTCTGCTCTCTCACGCTGTTACTACCACTATATGTTTCTCAATGGTCTCGATAGAAACGTGTACTACATATACTCTACACCAAAATGGCTCTAGCTGGAGTTGTCTGTTTCACAAAGTGTCATTAATTGCATTAATTACCACTGCCTGTACTCTTTATACTGAGGTTTAGAGTTGTTCATTTATATAACGGTTTGTCAGTTTAAGGCAGGAGGAAACCAGCAACATCCGTAGCACCAATGTCGCAGTAAACCTGCGAACACCGGCTGGTACTGAAACACCAAAGATGATAACTGCATTTACCACTCTTATCTGCAGACTGCCTCCTAACAATATCGCGTCAGAAAGGTAACTTTCGGGAACATTGATGTCGGGCACCCGAGACCATTGGCCACGAAGTCAAAACGTTCTGCCAGTCCATTGCGCCACCCAGATGATAATGCATGTATGCTATTTAAATTGGAGGTATTACTACCCCAATCCTCGCACCCCGGCGATACTTAATTCCGTTCATAGCTCACTATGTGCAACATGAAGTGTCCTGAACGGAACGAAGTACCCCTGTGATGCGAGGATGTAGTACTACCGGGAGTTCCTGTACTTTGGTCCGACCGAAATTTGGCCCATGGGCCCCAAAACGGAAGCTCTATCCGTATTTAGACCCATTTGGCTTAAATTAGGATTTAATATTAGAGTTGAATCCCATGTGCCAAATAAGGCCCTTGATCTGAAAAGGAGCATGGGCACACTGAAATGTAGCGTTCATTGGGCGGAAGATTACGGACCAAGACAAAAATCTGTTGTTTCAATTAAAATAAGTGCCAACTATAATGTTTTGTCTGTTTTTCGTTTCAATCCGAATTTCAGCCCTGGGCCTAATTTCGGATTAAAATTTTCCTTCCAAAAAGTTAAGCCCCGGGCCTAAATACGGGAACGCATGGTACACCGTGAGCTGTGCATATGAGACACGCCTCTAGCTCTGTACTTTTAAATGAGGATTAAAGTACATGCACTTGAAAATGAATATCAGCATCGCTAATACTATAATCTCTTACATTACCATAAAATAAAGCATTCTACAAGAAATATTTAATAAAGAAATCACATTTTGTCATGACATGTTCTAGTGACATTGGTTGTCATTTGCGACACGTGTCATATCGCACTCTAATTTACTGATAATCACTCTGCCATAATCTGAGCTTAGTCCCTGTGTTATTCCATAACATGAATGTACTTCTTTGTTCTCGACTTGTCTTGTTACAGTTATTTGTGTCGTAAAGAAATCATAAAATTAATCGACAGTGCTTGTCACTCTGTCCATGCCGTTTGTCGTAATTGTGTCAGAAAATCGTTATGCAATATCCTGCTAGTTATCGCGGTGTGTCAATTGCGAAGGCAGTCGAATATCAATTATTGTAACGGCGGCATTGACTGCGGCCCTATTTACACTAATCAATCCGAATGCCTGATAACAATCGCATCGTTTTGTAACCTGCCTAGTGAAGTGTCCCCTTTAACATGGAATGTCATAAACATCATTCGTATGCAGTTGTGAAGCAACTTCAAATGTATATAAATTCTAGCGTACCTATTAACTATATGAAACAGATGACCATGCCGAGTTACTAATCCAGTTACTTCGTTCCAAGCCACCAGGGAGCTAGGAATTATCAGTCCGACAATTCAGAGAACAGTTCACCGGGAACAACTCGAATGCAAGTTGGGCGCCATTGAAACAGGTTTTTACCCTGGGATTCTAACCCAAGTTGCTGGATTGTGAGTCCAACGCTCTACCGAATGAGCCAAAGAGGTAACTCCGCTAGCCAAGACCAGTAGGAGCATCTTATATCACACCCGCCTACATATTGTACGTACGTTTATAAGTATAACTAGTACGTATAGGTATGCACACCCACAGCTAGTATGCAATTAGGCAGTAGCGGATCATGATCTACATTAATTTAACAGGTAGACCAGCCATAGATCCAGCACTGTTGTACTGTATTCGTCCTGTGGGTGTCATGCACTCCCTACAGTGCTAGGCTACTCCAGACTCTTCCAAGTTCCATGCAATATGAAAGTCGGGAGTAGCCATGCAAGCGCTGTACGTAGAGCATGGCGGGTATATATGGACACATGGTGTCACATAGGGGGCTGATTCTTTCTAGCTGTTCTGTCTGTACTTTCTGTTACCAAGGATCAACACCGCACAGTGTAGCTGCGCATGCGTCGGACTGAAAGTACAGACAGAACAGCTAGAAAGGAGCAGCCCCCTGCATCGTGTAGCTCATGAAGTATTTCTGGCATTCGGGAAGGGTAGGCATTCAATTGCATTTAATGAGCTGGGTATCGCTTCGGGTAAGTGCTCATATCTACTACGAGACCATAAGGACTCTCATAGCCATAATATCTAATATGAGAGCTTCGAGAAACGATTCCCTGAGCGGAAGTAGCGGGCGTTCTCATGGTCTCCTAGTCCAGAAGGCAAACGGAATCTCTACGTACAGTCAGTGTACACATAGGATGTTACTGTTTCAGGATATCCTCTCTCGAAGCTCTCATAACCACTATGAGACCCTAGCGCTCACGTAAGTGCACGATCCCCATGTATTAGAGATGGCTACGAGGGTGCTTATATCGTCTCATAGTAGATAACGAGAGCTTCAAGAAGCGATACCCAGGTCAATGGTGCCAGGTGAATACGGTAACGAACGGAATGATTGGGCTCTATTGTGGACGATGTCCGCATGGTTCGTTTGTCTCTTAGGTTATCTCTGTGAAACAATACAGATGATGAAAACAGCCGTGCAACATCAAAGGTGTCGAGGATCATAAAGCACGGTCTATAGATGTAATGATGGTATATTCGAAGCTCAGTCTCTTATTAAAAGTTGATCTGACGAATCTGTGTTTGAAAATACACTAGTAATAAATGTAATTAGCTTAATTTACGATAATTGGATACTATGCAAAGTTCACGCATGTCTTAGCAGAGTATGTTTGACAAATACAATTAGGATATTACTGCCTAACCACTTTGGAAATCGACATAAACCAATGTCCTTCTGCAATATGTAACACGAAAGCCTTTCTAGACATTGAACACACTTACATTCAATAAATAGTTATACATGTATATATCTCAATACATTATGTATTACATTGACTATGTACAAAGGACATGCTACACAATGCCTTATCGCAGATCTTTCTTGTTTTTTTAATACTATTCTCTATATCTCACATAATTGTAAGGCGTGTTTAATACCCAATGAAGTGCACTGATCAGAGGCTCTACAACTAGCTTGTGAAATTATTGCCACGACTATTAATTTTGATAACATTATATGCACTGAATAGCTGACTGAACGCTAATTAAATCTACAGTTATATTAAGATCATAAACTTTCGGTTTTGTGCATGTCCATGTGAATCGATAACATTCATTTTCATAAAGACACTTTCTACATGAGAAAATGTGTATAAAGACGTGAAACCAATACATGAACACGAAACAACACACACAGTGTAAGCATTTTATGTTCCAGGAGTTACGAATAGATGAATAATTCCTAATTCTCTACGACTGCAATTCTGTGATAGAATATAAATACACAGCATCTCCACAAAGCAAACTTAGCAGTCGGAGTAATCATGCATGGTCATAGCATTCGACTCAGTAGAATAGTCAATCGTTTCCTAAACGATATGGGTCATCTACAGACAATCTGGTCCAAATGTCAGCTAAAGTAAATAGGTTTGAATAACATCGGATTGCCACTCGGCATTCACACACAGCCTAACATGATTTGTTCACCTCCACTAATGACTACTTCCCAGCAATAGTGGGAAACCTATCTAGATCATTAGGCCAAATAGACAGCACTGTTGGTTCTGAGATAATTCAACAGTTGCGTGGAACTTCAGAGGTATTGCAGATGGTACACGTCACGTGGTCGTGAGTCTTGGGGGCTGCTCCTTTCTAACTGTGCGGTGTTGATCCTTGGTAACTGCGCATGCGTCTGACAGAAAGTACAGACAGAACAACTAGAAAGGAGCAGCCCTCTGTCCAGAATGTGCGTCCAACACTGTTAATGGAACACCACCTAAGTATACACGGAGGAATAAGATCATGCTTACTTGCCCATAAGGTATGGTATTACCGATATTTAGGTAATAACAATAAGGATACTTATAAGGAGCATTAATTCCACAGTACATATGAACATGCACAAAGCGCATAAGCATTGGATATTTAAGGGTATACATACATTATTAGTATTAGTATTAGTATGATGTACTTGGAGGAGGAATACTAATAATTGTAGCGCTTCAAAACTTTGAAAGAGATAAGTGTGTAATCTAGATTTTAACACTGAGAGTGATGGCCGGACTGGGTAGTAGATAGTTCCTAATAGAGAAACCGCAGTATAAAGTGGAATTTAGCTTGTAGGTAGGTGTGTCCAGTAAAAGAAGGTCCACAGAACGGAAAGTTGATAATCATTTGATACCGGAAAGTTAATAATCATTTGATATTCCTTCTCGGCAAGGCTCGGCCACTATACCATGTAATTTTATAAATTGCTGATAAAATATGTTTCAAATATTATAGATTACAAAATGCATGTAGACAATTCATTGGCAAACAATATGTCTCTGAAATATAATAGCACAGCAGTTGGTGTCATGTCACACTTGTTTATAAATGGCATGTCAATCATGCTAGACGATACAAAATAATTTGAAGTGTTTACCACTGAATATAAATACGAATCGGATACATTCTGTGAAATATTGTTTTCTCAACAACGTTTGATTCGAGAATCGTGTGTGGGTGGGTATTTTTTACGAGGAAAATAGTATGTTTAAGACCTCGAGATGTTTCTTTCTATAGGTATAATTACAATGAGAGAAAAACATACTCTACGTAGACAAGAATAACCGATGTTGCCCGGCTGGTGGATAGATTGCTAAACGTAACCAACATTGGTTGATGCAACCTTGTATTTGCAATTATGGATAATGCATTAACCTGTTGACAACACTACACACACGGATCTACAGGTGTCAGACGTATAAAAAGGAAAACAAATTACACTTGCAGGCAATGTTGCAAGATAAATAGAACCTGGAATCCGTCTCTACCAATGGTACTATTCCAGGAGCTACACCTCACATATAGTGGCATCACCTGACTACTTCTGCACGTATTTCTGTTGGACAGGGAACATGTAATTACATCTGGTGAATACTATAAATGACGTATTAGATTTCACATGTGATGACCAATTGGCCTCATATGTAGTCACGGTAATGGGCAATCTGATACGTGATGTTCTCGCAACTATTGTTCACTAATTATCAGTCATATCCTACTTGACAGAATTCTATATATTATATTACGTGTTTTCTCACCTGACCAGCTGTATGTACCGACTGAGGTATTTATTTTACAAATGTGTTTTTTTAGATACTGTACAAGTTTGGTAAACAATATCAGATTTCCAAGTAGATTTTGTTTGGAAAAGTGGCACGATGCACTACAATGTTCTACGGAATCTAATTACATTATTCATGCTATAGTAAGAGTAGTTTGTGAATGCTGATTTCGAATATATGTCCGTACTAGAATACCATCGCTCTGCTTTAACTACACGGATAATTCACTGGGTGGTTCGCTTAATTAAACTAAATAATTGCTAATTTAAGAATACATAGGAATAATAATGCATATATATTGTAATATCAGTCAACACATTGTTAAATAAAGATAGAATACGAAATAGATCCTCCCTGAAAGTCGCCATACTGGCAATAAGACAACAGTCGTTCCGGAGTACAGAATCCCAAGGCATAGATAGATCTGTCTGGTGACAATTCAATACACGCTTAGTGTAAACATGACCACTGCGTAATATACTATGCATTGTGGAAGAGGCGGTGGAACACTATTAGAGTAAATATCACAGCAGATTTCATCTGGTATTATTGTATGATCGTGTCAAAATGAATTGTGCGTTTTATTCATATTTGTTAATCCAACACGAAGACCTAACAAGGTACGTGTATTTCATCTCTGACAAAATTTACAATTGGATTGCAATGACGCCTGTGGGTGTCTGACTGAAAAACCAAATATGTGCTAATATTATAAAGTCCTTTATTACGTCAAGTTCTGACTAAGTTAACTTGCATAACCCTTCCAGCCGCCGCCATCTTACAATTTGATTAACGTCATGAAGCTATAGTTCTTGTCTAATTCACCTGATATAGTTTACAGGTAATAATGCTATATTTAGCTTCATAAAATATCCAAATCAATAACCAAATAAATGTCCATGTTTTTTTAGGATCTACATTATGCTTGTTCCTAAGTTCAGACAGTGGTGTGTGATCAACTTATATAGATAAATATAAGATTACCACAACGATACTGCAATACTACATGACAAGTATAATATTCTACCAGCATGCCACATGTCATTTAAACAATAATTATTCTCATAAAAGAACATACACACGAGACATTTAACAATGCAATAATATACATAAATCATGAGAGGAGATTGACAAACAGGATGATAACATCCTTTATTAATGTCGCTCCCCACAAAACTAAAGGGATGAAACACTGTGTAATTCCTGGTTTCTTCATACTGTTTATTAGATTTATACTGTACCGTTGCAGTCTGCAGAATCGGTTAAACTCCATAAATAGAAAAACCCGGTAGTTAAATGACTAGTATGTTTAACTTTCATTGGCCTTATGGCATGTCCATCTGGTACGACAACATCATTATCTTAGCACAGATACCTGCTGGATGAGCAATTGTATTAAACCCCGCTAAATCCTAACTCATTCACTCATAGTATTCCAAACATATCGTAGCATTCTTCAACATTCTCTAATAATGATAAATGTAACAGTAGCTTGGTACGTTAATACCGAAAAAGATACACCGACTAATTTCATTTCCAAGCATAGTGTAGGCGATATCAAAATAGGTCTTGATTATGTAGCTAATTTGGTTAGTGTAAACGACCTAACTGTATTCAAAGTCACTGCAGCGTGTGAAGTGCTGCGTCAATATTGTGAATACCAGAAGGCATAATCTGCATAGCGTAGTAGGAGAACAAACACCAGAGAATGACTTCAACGTTCATCAGGCCTCGCCGATGGAAGAACCAATGAACCAAACTGGAGTGGGCAAGTAATGAAATACCAAGCAGTGAAAGATCGATCAAGGTCGATAATTATACATGTATAGCACTTCATCTGACCTGCCACAGATACCTTATTGATTCGTGTTAAATCGGTCGCGAAGCAAAAAATTAATTAGCAAAGGTCGCGACCCGGAAGTGTAATAGAAAGTGTGGACATCAATCAAATCTTGACCAGTCTGTCCAACTAGTCTATCAGGACAATAGTAAGTATATTCGTCAGACGCAGGTATAGAAATACATAAACGTTTCATAAATTGATACATAATATCTGGTACTTCATTAAAGTGCATTTATTTATATCATTACGTAAAGTAATATTGTGGTCAATAAATCGATAATACTGTACCTTTAATTTTGGCTCCACCCACTAGTAGGAGACAGCCAATCAGCAGCACCATCAGCAAGGCGCGCTCGATTTGCATCTTCAGCCATCGATCTCACTGGGGCTGTAACATAAGGCACCAATGGAGTTCATCATGGAGATGTATACATATGCTACACAACCTTCACTACTAGAAGAAATAACCATATTTGAAAGTGCACCATAGACTGTACTGCTCAATGCCGCACATCACAAAATACCCCTGTACCACCATGCTCGACATATGTTAGGAAGAATGATTGGCTCTTTTTCGATTTCAATAATTATGCTAACTTATTTTCTGGTAAATAAAATAAGTATACTATGATGTTGAGGACAAGAATTAGACGTACATAGAGTACGTATTATATTCACTGCTATTTGAAGGTGGTGATTGTGTATCGCAAGGTCTTTAACACCATCTAACGTTATTAACGCAATTACAAACATCAACATTAATAATGAAATACGTTGTTTGTATACGTTTACCACCAAATGAGCTTCAATCACGAACAGCTGATGAAAGCCCTCATCAGACAACCATCTACTTTTAGCAAGATTCGATGTATACTATATGTATAAGTCTATTCATGTTCTCGGTATACCACAACATTTAGGTTTGACAGTTGTCATTATCTGCATCGAACACAGAACCTCCTATTCGTACTACTGTACTACAGAGGTTATTACAGTTTGAAGCACTAGACGCCCCTGAGTAAACAGTCCTCCCTCTATTTAGCGTAGTCTCATCAGACCGCTGGTGGAATTGGTGCTATCTTATACGTCGAACTTTCATTTTGTAGATTAGACCTAACCCCTCTTCAAAGGGACAGCACTGATTTAAACATACATATGGAGTTCCTTCAATCTGGCTATAGATACGGACAGCTTCCGCTCTGCCCTGAGTGCAGGCTATTTGTTTGTAGACCTTCGTTACAATCTGACCGACTGGTCATCGTGTCATCAGGGCACAAGCGTGTCAATAAACTGGTTCTAGGAGTTTGATCTTTAGGCCAATCCCTTGCAAATCGACACGCTTCATTTCTGTTTGCAGGATATTTGTGAAAGTTGACGTCAAATCACATTTTCATTGCCGAGAATATTGAGATACCATATGGAAGAACCGAGCCTATTGGTAGGATTTATTATAGGTTGATCATGAGATCATTGTAGTTATTTACTCAAATACTGGTGTTCATAATTATGTTATAATATTAATTGGTGTTTTCAAATTCCAAAATAGGTATTAGACTAATTGATAAGTTCTTAAGTTATCTTGGGATGTTTATGTTATCACTGTCTATCAATATTTTGTTTACCTTTATTCCATCTAATTACTCATAGTTGTTTATGGTACATAGTACATCGTATACGAGTGTACATTTTATATTAGCTGCGTAAACATAGTTTTATTAAAACAGATATGACGTAGATTTACTTAAATTAATCTTGACAGACAGTGATTGTGATGTAAATAATTGATGAAGTTTGTGGTAATTTGTATTGTTATCACAGTATTACTTGGTTGACGTTCTACACATAATATAGGACAGGTAATTGCTAACTTGTAAGTGTATGATAAAAACTAGAAGCAACGAGATACAGATATATGTTTGTGGCAGACAACCAATGAAGATATCTGTTCTCTACTTTCATTGACATTCTAGCCTGGTTTTATCAGATTGTTTCTTAGTGTCTTAAGTTCAACATATCGTTCATCGTTGAGACTAAACTAAACTATTTATTATCGATATGAGACGATAATACGAGAAATGAAATAAACCGATTTGGTAATTACATTCAACATAACATTAGATCCTTTAGAAAATTGGATTATTTGAGTAAGGGTATCATAAAACTGACTCAGCAAGAGAGAACATCAGATTACAGAAATATATGGTTCACATTATCCCGACACTTCGAATCTACTTACAATTTAGCAATGAAATGCTGTGTTTTAAACACTAATTGCGCGTCGTGAAATCATTGTCTATAATACTGAAGGTGTACTATTGGGTAATGAAGTAAAATGTCACCGAGTAAAGAGATAATCTTGTTATAGTCTCCACAGTCGTCAGTGAGTGGGCATGAAGTCGAGAGTGAGAGTTACCCTAGAGTATCAGCAGTGTCTCAACAGACAGTAGTGTTGGGTGTAAGCCTACTTCCTGTACAAGTTGGCATTAAGACGTTCAAGTAATGTGCAGTTATGTAAAGGACGTTGAACTAGTGTCTGGACATCCGGTTATGAATTTACTACAGTAGTAGTCATACATACGTATCCTTGCCTACGAAATAAATGACTAAATAACAAATATATTAATTAATTTATAATTATTAACTTTACTACAAATATATTAATTAATTGACAATTATTAACTTTGCCGACAACTACATAATATAAAGCCAAAGTCAACGCCTAGTTCGAACCTTTACCACAGCACTGGATCATGTAATGTGAATTACACTACCGTACACGATCTTCTTTGTGGCTGCATGTATCTAGTAAGGTATGCACATTGACTATTAATCAAAACTGTGGACACTATTAGCCTATCTTATATTTAAGTGAATCTAACTATCGGTTAACGATCCCTTCCGATACATTCTAATGACGTATTCTGCCATTGGGCTCATCGACAATTTGCTCACGACGTTACAGTAACAAACACGATACGGAATTCGTCGATATAGATTATTTGACCAGCGAATTATACACGCACGTCGCCGTAATGTTTCCAAACGTTAGTAGTTAGAGAGTTGCTTCCCTTACATCAATCTCCACGGAGTACTATGTTCCCGCTTGGCTGGTCGCTGGATATTTAGCCGCTATGCACGTCTGATGTTCTCAAAGAAACTTTCCACGTTTTGTCATGTTTTGTCCCTACACGATTATGATGAGGACATATTTCTAAAGTAGTTTTTTTTGTCAGTAGAAAGCGAGGTGCATTTAGTTCAGGGAAAAAGCTACACTTCTATTTAATTGAAAGACGTGTTCCCAATACCGTGTAGGCGGTCCCCAACAGATACACACTAACTAGGGCATCGATTGTGCGACTACGAACGGGCCATTTAACTAAGAGCAACTCAGACTTGTTGATCTTTCTGTCTGTAGCTACTGTGTAACGGGACGTGTACGAACGGAATTCGTGGCAACAATACTGGTATTTTCTACAACACAAGCCTGTCTGAGTAACACTAGCCTGGGGGAGTCACTGTCAGACTAGGCCAAGGCAATGTATGCGCATTCACTGATACTGTGTCTAGAGACAGAACCACACACATAGACAGCGTGAAAGAAAGGAACCGTGACAATGCACTCTTTGATTAGTTTACGTAAAAGTCACCGTGTTATTTACTCCAAGGAATATAATAGTAAGATACTTTGTAATATGTCAGTGAAACTTTAAAACACATTTAACAAAATGACTAGGCATTGGCATTCGTTGTAATTGCACAACGTGATACATTTGGGTGAACATAAACTATAAAATATAGTAAGATGGCAAATACTTTCCAAAGACTTTAAACAAAAAGTCCTTTTAAGTATATGCTACCGAAATAGCTGTGTGTGTATTCAAGCAAGGAGATTTGGTAATATATAGGGTGTCTGAACACAAACCGGATATTAAGCAGACATATTTCAAGTCGCCAAACGGAATACTTGAAACTCGATGAATTTCCTCATTACTTATCTCTGTCTGCAGGTTGGTCAATACAGATCATGGGGCAGACGTAAGACTAGAGTCACAGTCTGGAATAAAATCTCATCGATCCACAAGTAGGTAGGTCCCTTTACGAGTACTGGCATCCTGGAACCCTTACACGTGTACAGTTATATACTCACATACACACATGTGCGCGCGCGCGCGCACTCACACACACACAACACACACACACACACACAACACACACACACACAAACACACAAACACACACACACACACCATGTAACATACAATGGCATGCCATATTGACCAATACACTATTTAGTACAATTTCAAGCTCGTTTTAAGTAATTTGAACCTGATCAATAAATCAGAAAACTTCAAATGACTGCTCTTGTTCACACTTACTATCTCTGAATGTGTCAGTTTATGTACTACCGATTGGTAATCCATACTCACATGTGAGACCAGATACTAACTAAGCCAGGATCATAGATCCTGCACAGAATCCATAGTTCATTATGAGGGGTCAATTCTGTGGATGTCCAATGTGTTTATATCACACGACTCGTACAGCTAAAACTGTAATGAAACTAGTGCCCGAGTAGCCCAACCATTCAGACAGTGACATCAGACAGGCATCTATACTCAGCACACCCAATAACATTGTCACAGCGTATCCCACATATATATATAACCTAAATGCACCTGATAATGCAGGTATTTCTGATAATTAAGTTTTACCATATTCATCATACCCGTATGATATAAGTTGACCGGAGGAGTGCATGGTGCTAACGTCAGATCCGTATAAATACACGCCACGAAGGGACCCAGGACGAATTAAATGCTTCTTAATCTCTCAGTTGAGTCAATTTGCAACCTTACTGCGGATTGCTCGTCAAATTGCTTCTCCGAGAATAGCTTATGAGACCAACTTGCCTAACCATGGTGCTTCTTTTCTCCATTTGCGTTGAAGTGATTGTTGCACACTGTGGGGGTTGGAGTCATTTACAGAGGGAATAGGTAAGCACTAGGCATACCTACTCTGCATTCGTAACAGCTGAAATAAGTATAGACTTTATACCGGTATACCCACACTTCTCTTGTGACTTAGTAAAGTGATGGCATGTGAATTGAAACAATGTCTTTGTCCGGAGGTGATATATCGGCTTTTAGGAAACACAAGTATTCAACCTAAACGTCCAATCAGTCATTATTTGAGAGTTTAGATGATAGCATTGGCATGGAGTATTAGTTGAGACTAATTGCTGTATGAATATGGCCACTGTCAACTGAAATGATTCGAGGAACACGCCGTGTGGTTCATGATCAACTACAACTAGAAATTCCAAAGGAACTAAATAATTATGAAATATAGTATGATTTCCAAGTAGTCAAACACTGTGCTGAGTAACCACGCACTGTCATGGGGATATATGTCAGACACTAATTTGAGTACGATCTCCTTGATTTCAATTTAGAAATGTTATATTACAGGAGGTAAGAAACACATTCTACGACACTGTGGTATTCCTTAAACGAAACAACTACTATCTGGATGAATAAATAGTAGATTCCACCTGGGTTGCTCTACATAACTGTGGTTCTGGCATTCCAACTATGTATACTGTAGTATTTAAATTCATCGCATACCATACTTATCTGTATTGGAGATATGAAACCGTGTATGTACATGCAACTGTTAATAATAGTCTCTGCAATAAAAATGTTTATCGTTGGCATAAATGTCCATGCACTTATTATTTATCAGCAGGTGTTCGCCTGAACAACACAATCCATTCTTCCCATCCTAATTATAGAATATAAAATGCATTATGCGTATATTGGTCATAAATATAACAATAGTGACCTTGTCCGAGGTCAGGGTGTATGGAAATACTAATGCAGATGGTCCACGTTTCATCCAAGATGAGTATTGTATCCTTCTGGTAACTCCGAATTGATCGGTATAAAACGCCCATTACTTGGCATGCAAATGTACAGACGATTTGGTGACGCATCCTGACTAGAGAAGTATTCCGTGTCAAAGGTCGACGTATGCTGAGTTTAGTATGACAGTATTGAGTACATTAAGGATCTATGCAATTGGTGGGATAACTGAACTATCATTGTGAATTAAGCGTATTTATACCTTGAATGTATAGGCTACTTTTCACGGAAGGGCTGCAGTTCAGGGTATCGTATCTCGAAACTCTCTTAGCAGCTAAGGGACCATAGCTCTCTCTCTCTTAGCAATGTATTAGCTATCGACAAAGAGAGTGCTATGGTCCCTTAGCGGCTAACGAGAGCTTCGAGAAACGATACTTTGGTATCATATCGCCAAAGAGAGCGCTATGATCAGTGAGTAAAGATAGCGTCGTGATACCCAGGAACTAAAGAAAGTGAACTACGCCACGTTCTCTAAACGTTGTTCTGGGTGTTCTCTAAGCTTCTTCTCGGTGTACTCTTAACTCACTCTAGTGTACTCTGAGCTTCGTGTGGGTGTTCTCTGAGCTCACTCTGAGCGTACCCTCAGAGTGGACTCAGAGGTCATTGAACAGAAGCTCAGAGTACACTCAAAGTACATTGCCAGTCATTGGTGTTCTTTTGATATGCGCTGAACGTCCTCTGGGGGTACCCTGGGTGTATACTGGTTCCTCTGTCTGTGCTCTGAGCGTTCTGTGTGTACCCTAATCGTATTGCAGAATACTCGTCCATACTGGTAGATTTAACCACTGCTCTCAAATTGCCTGACCCCCGAAACATCCTGGGATAGAAGCTTGCGGCGTCTGGCCCCGATGTACACGGTAGATGGCCCCAGTATGCCCCTGGTTCCGTGCGGTCGGCGCCCGCTAATATAACCTTACATATCAGCCACTACAGTCTTCAAACTCTCCTCCAACCCATTGATTCTCAGTGGTTATCGAGAGACTGTGAACAACATCTAAGCGTTCTGCGAGACTGATGGATGGAGCAGACCCGGCCCGGATGATGATTACATCATTTATAAATGCTTCAGCTATACATCAGAGTGATACCCGTGTAAGTAAGAGACACGATGACATAGGAAGGTATCCGTTAGCCAACAGTACAAGTACTCTGTAGAGAGGACTGTGACATTCAGGACGACTTCCACAATGCAATGATCTCACAAATAGTTAGATAAGGAAGGCACAGCACACACACACAAAACTACATGTTTTCTGAAATTTTCAATTTACAGTTCACGAGTAGGCTTGGCGTCATGCATTGCAACACGTAGTGATATTTATAATACGAATGATACAGAAGTCTTAGCACGACGATAAATATGAAGTGCTAAACAGCGCTGCACACATTAGTCAATTTAATTAAGGTAAACATTATATACATATTTAACCTCGAGCAATCTAAACGCCAGAATATTTCAATTACAGGTATCAACATCTCATATCTCGTTCAATAATGGCCCAGATAAGTCGACAATCTTGAAAGAAACAGAACTTCAGATATGTTGTAAGAAAATAGTATTATTTAATCACAAAAGTACCAGGGAATCCTCTTAAACAAGGGAGACAACTAGAAGGCTTAAATCATGTAATGAATTTCCTGGAATGCAAACGATGCCGTGAATTACATTGAACATCTAGGTGTCTGAAGTGGTGGTTATACAACTTTCGTATTCTCTACCGCCCAGTCTGTCATTGTATAGCTAATACACTTCCTGTCTGAGTGGTTGGTATATACACTGTAGTAGTACCGCTAACATACATCTTCTTCCTGACTAGCAGCACTGCTAACATACACCTTCTTTCTGACGAGCAGCAATGCTGACATACATCTTCTTCCTGACGAGCAGCAATGCTGACGTGTATACACGTAATGACTCCCCAGAGTCCAGACCACACAGGTCAGATACCTACTATGAGCAATATACTCAGTGGAGTTAGAGGCAGGCCAACGCTGGTATCGTTAACACTGTTTCATCACAATCTCAGTTAATGGTCCTGCTATCAAATACCAAGAAGACAGGTACAACTCGATGGATCTGCAGCCTGGACCGTCTTACTTCTACATGAATTACGTTAATTTTTCGAAAACAGATAGCAACACAACTGAACATTTTCCATTGTGTTACCGTCGCTAATGCTTGAATGTTGTGTGCATGCGTGAAACCATTTCGGAGCATTTCAGATCCACCACTGTATGAAAAAGCTAGTAGTGTAGTGTATTGTAACCCTGTCTGTACCCCTTACATAACCGTGAACTTGAATCTGA
>JAVCKZ010053560.1:0-17098 GCA_034780755.1 Lepetodrilus elevatus | reverse complement strand
GGCGACGACTACAATATTATATATAATGATGAGATTATTTATAGATACGTCGTCGCCTATGGGTGAGATATTCCCGCCGCGACGTAAAACATTAATTCAATCAATTTATAGGATACTTGTACAGCTGTTTGCAAGAAAACAAAATAATCATGGAAAGCCATGCCAAATAGAAATATTAAATGTAGAACATTGAGAAATATATGACAAGACAATGTATAACTAAAACTTTTCATATAGATCTAGTCGAATTTCCTTTTAAAAGGATAAAATAAGGTACATATTTGCGAAGAATAGAACTGGGCACGCTGAGTTGCAAAGTCCACCACGTTCAAGCGATATATGCCTGACCGTGAGGTCTTCGTCACACCCAAACGCACGCTCGCCTTTTAAAATGCGTATAAAATAAGGACCATATTATATGTGGCATCGCCGCAGGACGGTTTTCGTCCTGGCGACAATATACATCGTCGTGCCTATATTCCAAAGATCACAGTAACCCGCTAATTATCGGCCTGCAAAACCGTGAAGCGGATGGTCAATGATAGGCTTGTTTGGTTCCTGGAGACCAACAAGCTGTTAACAAACATTCACTGTGGCTTCAGGAAGCAAAGAGGCACCATTGACCATCTCGTTCGTTTGGAATCATTTATACGAAATGGTTTTATTAATAAACAACACGTAGGATAAGGCATATGATACCACGTGGAAACATGGTATTTTATCAGATTGACATGATTTAGTGTATACCTCATTTTATTTATCTCGACCATGTTAATATATATTAGTGATGGTAAGCGGTTAGGATTTCATTACTATCGGATGGACCCAACCGATCAATCATCGGTTGCATAATCGGTTAGGTCCTATAGATATTATATAATAATAATAACTGACTATCAATCAAGACAAGACAAAGACACACCAATACAAAATATTTAATTGGTAGAACACCAACATACACAAGACTCAATAAAAGTAATAACTAGTAAAGTAATTGTGATGAAAAGACACGAATGAAAGTGTGAGAATTTTCAATCTCAGAAATATGTTATCGTCAGTGCAGTCACGATAACACATTTTTTTAACTACTTTACACCCATGATTTTTCTCCATTAAAAGTGATGTCCATTTTACTTGGGGATTATGTTCCGCCAAAAGAGAATGCACAGACGAATCTGGTGTAATCGGCACTTTATTAACACAAACTATTAAAAACAAACAGTAAGCAAAAAACATATTTCTTAATTTCCAACTATGAAGAAGGTCAAGAAAACAAAAGATTGAAAGTAAAAGGGACGTCTGACCTGGCCCCGAGATCACAAAACCTTTCTCAGTACGATTCCAATGCTCAACTCAGATTTCTTCAAAAAACGTAAATTGTGAGCCTGAGCATGAAATCGTACTAAAAAGGTTTCGTAATATTGTGGCCTGAGGCATCTTCGAACCGCAGGCTATTATGACTAACCTCCGTCAAATATGTGTAGTCATAATAGCCTGGGGTTGTTAGTCATAATAGCCTGGGTATCGAAGTGGACCGTATTGTAGAACCACGTGTTCCTGATGGCCTGTGGGGTCTCTGACCAGAATATTGTTTACATATCCCCAATTTGTCGATTTCATTGTCGGAAAGTGCATCACTTCGATTGGGTAAGTTTCCTTTCCCACATTGTGTAAGGCGTGATCGATTTGGCATCTTCTCGTTTTGGTAGAAGTGATTATAGGAAGTGAAATGTTCACCTACGCGCCCCTGCTATGGAGGTGGAGCGCGGGAATTCGTCTGCCAGAAAAGAAGACGTCTTCTGTGACAACTTCTGGAAGATGGATCGTCAAATCGATCACGCCATTCTTGCTGATCGTTTTGCGGCAGAAGACGTCTCCTAGTTCAACTTGTACGTGCTTTTAGAACATCGCGAACATTTCCAAATTCCTGAGAATAACCTGCTGTGTATCCGTACAATTTCCTCTTCAGGTATCTAATACTATCTATCAAGTGAGGATATATACGACCTTAGTGTCTGGTTCGTGTTGAGTCCCGTCTTTCTTCCTCATAGATAACAACACTTTTGCATATTTGTGGAGAAAGTTCAACTGGCATGGGCGGATCCAGACTATTGGACATTCAATCCCAAACTTAAGTTTTGATATCGCTCACGAATTCCTACAGCGAACCTATCGCCATTTTGGAAGGGGAGACAACTCACTCTGCCGCCAGGGGGTAAAACATGAGTGCCAGGAAATGGTTGGCAATGTGAATTTCTCCCCTAGGCAACACGTTTAAGTATATACAATGTTTATTTTGGCAGTGTTTTCATTTTCATTATTGTCAATTACTTCATCGATTTATAAACAAAAACCCTCAGCTATATAGCTCCTCTCGGTATTCGCATGAAGGGACATATTGTCCCTGCGAATATAGATATTTCCAATATTAAAATTAATAAATTTCCCACCATGGCAGATGATAAAACCAACTTGATTTGACTAAATTTGCAAAATCTACAACAAACCAACTGGTATATCAGCAGTACTTTGCTGAACTAAAATGTTCATACCCAGATCACGTTCGTATTTATACTGACGGTTCAAAGGATGGCGTCAGTGTAACAGCTGCCGCCATTTTAACTAACCAATCACTTACTTGTCGAGTGTCCGGTTTATCCGAGGCCGGTATATGCGAGGTCCACTGTATACACATTATGAATTCCTCGAAATGTGTTCAAGATTCAGATGTGCATCAACACTGTTGAAACATAATTGTCATGAACGTCGAATGTAGAATCATAAAAGCATTCCGATTCACACATTCTAAAAATTCATCCTCTTACTCCTCGATTCTGATTGTAGATTCAGATGTGCATCAACACTGTTTCTGGCCATTCTGACTCAACATTGTATTCGCGATACGGTTAGGGCCTATGTCATCAGTTTGTTGGTAGTAGCCTATGTGACGTCAGAGACGCGCTCGACGTGTAGTTTCCTGTTTCTGACCATTCTGGTTACATGAGACGGCCAGAAACTGGAAACTGCACGTCGCGCGAGTCTCGGACGTCACATACTACGAACAAACTGATTACCTAACCCAATCCGTAATGGTAACCGTAGTGTTGCGAAACCTCTCTATTGTCAACAATGTTTGTTTAGTCAATGCATACTAAATTAAAGTTAGCCAAGGATAAAACGTTGGAAATACTAGTGGTACTATTAGAATGTCCTTAACAAATATACGGTGCAAAGAAATCTGGGCAATTAAATGATTGAGAATAGAACCCGGCACGCAGTCCACACTGTCGAGCAAGATATGCCTGACCGTGGGGCCCTCGTCAAAAACAACGCATCGATACGAGGTCTAGCCTCGCCTTTTAACATATAGGAATGCGTATAAAATGTGTGGTCTATGTGGCATCGTCCTAACGACAGTATGTTGACACGAGATAGCCCGAAAATCCGGTGACATAAACTGGGCATAACTGTCACGAGCAACCGAGCTGTAATATTCACCTATGGTCTACACTCTACAGGCATGTTTGTGGTTACGTTCATTGGAATACTTTTATCAAAGCCATACTTGTCATACCATGCCGTATCGTGTTCATAACACATTATCCTTGATTAGTACGTATTTAAATGCTAACTCCTATTAGGTAACTGTCACCGGAAATGACCCAGACGAGACTTACTGGCCCTATATATAACCCGACAAGAGAGCGAGACCAATTAGGGGCTGAACAGAATGCACTTATGTTATCGAGTTCGCTGTTTAATACGGTAGACATCGCATATAACGGACTCATTGGGACCGGCTATTTCTGTCCGTTATATGCTACGTCCGTTATACACATATAAGACAGGACAGGGACTTCATATTCAGTCCGGTATATGCGAGTGTCCGGTTTATCCGAGGCCGGTATATGCGAGGTCCACTGTATACAAATTATGAATTCCTTCAATTATGCATTCCTAGACTAATCGTGTCTATTCCTTGAAACCGGCTCCGTGGCATAATGGTTAGAGCGTCGGCCCGGAGTGCGGAAGGTCGTGAGTTCGATCCCCGGTCGCGTATACCAAAAGACGCTAAAATGTGGTACTTGTTGTTTCCTTGCTTGGCGCTCAGCATTAAAGGGATAATGCAAGGACTGGCCAGCTCGGAGTCAGTATACTGTGTCTGAGTGGGGTATCATTGTTCTATCTGCCACATGAAATTCTAAGTGAACTAACACTATAAAAACTGGTGGAAATCCAGACTAGTCAAGCAGTACATATGCATGCAAGTCAGTAGTGGCACTTCTTTTGTCTTGCCCGGGCCAGCCCGGCGAAGCCGTTGCAATTACTTCCGGCGGCTAGACTAATTGGGCGTTTTCGATTATATTATCCTCGTTATTGGATAAATTCATGACGTCACCACACACTCCGACAACGATCCTCAGCGTTCTATTTAGAACTCCTCGTACTCCTCGTACTCCTATAACAAAATCGAAAACGCCCTTAGCAAAGCGGCGAGAAATCCTTGCCGGCGAAGTGATAATCAAGTGCCCCTAGTAGATTCTAGAAAGTGACTTTAAACCCCAAATCAACAACAATCGAATTTGCTGACATCAGTGGAAGGGGCGCAGTGGTAGTGAAATAATCTTGAAAGCGACTCTAAACCCCAATTCAATAACAAAAAATATCTTGTCTATGTCTATGTTGACAGGAAGGAGCTGAAGTGGTTCTACGAAGATGGTGGTGCTAACATGATGTTTCCAGACTACTGGGAAGAGTACGAGAAAGTCATTCCACTGGTGAGTTACCCCTGGTATTGTTAATCTGGGGGCTGCTCCTTTCTAACTGTTCTGTCTGTACTTTCTGTCCGAGACATGCACAGTTACACTATGCGGTGCTGATCCTTTGTAACTGCACATGTCTCGGACAGAAAGTACCGACAGAACAGCTAGAAAGAAGCAGCCCCCAGAAGTAATGGTTCAGAAATCCGATTGATTCACCATCCAACTGGGGTTTTTAGCCTGAAACAGGACTGGTGTCCACTGTATCTCAATCTCATTAAATTTTGGGATATTTTGTTCTTCTACAGGCAGAGCGGCATGACTTCATCAGTGCCTATTATCGGCGTCTGACAAGCACGGACGAGAAGGTCCGTATCGAGGCCGCCAAGGCGTGGAGCAGATGGGAGTTGTCCACATCCAGACTCTACGTCGACGATGAACTTCGCAAGAAAGCTGACGGGGATTTGTGGTCGCAGCAGTTCGCTCGAATCGAATGGTTGGTCAAAGTTTGAAATGTTTCGCTGTGGTGTCATATGAATCCAGTGGAGCATTGAAAGGTTAAAAATTCCTGAGTTCAAATCCAGAACACCTTTATTTTCATACGCACACAAACAGTCATAAACACACGCACACGCACACACACACACACACACACAAACTAACACACACACACACACAAACTAACTAACACACACACATTGTCACATAGACACGCAGTCTTCCACACATACTCGGTATCTCTCACACGACTTTTTTCTCTTATAGGTCTCGCACACGTTCTTCACCGTTTTCAAGTGTTATTCATAGTTGTATAAATGTCTGTCAAAGTTCAATGATGAATGCCGCTGTGATTAGCAATTCGTGAATCGCTGTTTGCAGCCACTACTTTGTCAACGGGGGATTTTTCCGCTCGGACGAACAGCTACTGGAAGATGCCGACAAGATACGCAAGATTCCCGGCGTCATCATCCAGGGAAGATATGATATGGTGTGTCCATTTGATACCGCTTGGAGACTGCACAAGGTTAGTGTTAATCGGCCAGCCCTTTATTAATTTTTTGAGTATATTATTATTATTATTATTTTTTTTTTTTCATTGGTGTTTAAAGTCGCTTTCGAGAATCTTTTACTAATATCACGACTTGTGTATTAAAGTAATAGATCACTTTGTTGGTGGGTTTTTTTCAGGCTTGGCCAGAGGCGGAGTTCAAGGTTATTCCAGATGCCGGACATTCCATGAGAGAGCCGGGGATACAGACAGCCTTGTTGAACGCTACAGACAAGTTTAGGAATATATAATCATGCACAAATATCATTATGTGCAATTTATTTTTCTCTCCCAGAATTCAAAATTATGGGTTCTCATTTGTATTTCGCCAAGATTATGGGTTCTCATTCAAAATTATGGGTTGTCATTTGTATTTCTTTACTTGAGCAGGGTTTCTCCGAACACTCAATCCTGCGTCCCATATGCAATTAATAGTATAATAACATCAAATAATGGTCATATACTCTAGTTACTGCTGTTTGCAATTGGCGAATATTACTTGTGCGGTCTTCATCATTTTACTTACGTTTTACATACGTGCAAAGGGGAGTAACTCTAATTCTTCCGGTTGTATGTGAATTGCATGGGACTCCCTTTTTCTAACTCGGGATGCGAAAAGTATATCACAATGCGTCTCCGGGACTCGTAAAAATTGAAACCCAAGTGAAATTGAATTGTGGTTTAAAGTCGCTTTCTAGAATCAATGGTTATTGTCAATACTGTAAATCATAAAATTTTAACGAGCATAAAACCTTAACGAATTTAACGAGTTGCTCTCAGACGTTAACATTTAATCCGCTAATATTTTTGGAAGAGTATTCCATAGATGTACATTATATATTGTCTAAATGTGATGTTTACAGTTACGTAGGCCTACCTATGCATTATTATGGACTGGTCTAGTGATCTTAGAACTTCCTGTTTTCGTGTCGAAAAGAGTTACGTTTTGTGAGTATTTCCTGTATATACACGTGCAATATCGAAATGATTTACGTTTTGTGTGTATTTCTACTACTAGTATTCGTTATCAACAGTGTTATACATTGGCAAATAAACTTGCTAATATATATAAACAAATAGAATTCGAAATATTGACGAGCTCGTTAAAATTTTATGTCGCTAATATGTCGATAATCCGCCGGTCGTTAAAGTTTAATGACGCTAACATTTCATGATTTACAGTATATGAATAAACATGGTGGCGAGCTTTTTAATGTGACATCGCCTTTAACCCTCTCCATGCTAGAGGCATCAAGATTATGGGTTCTCATTTGTATTTTTTTATTTGAGATTTCTTGAGCATCTATTACATTATTTCATGAAAGTGACTCAACAGAATCTTACTTTTGTAGGAAACTTAAGAGAATACGTAACCAAATGAGCTTCCGTGCAATACTATTTTTATGAAACGGGTGAATGTTTTTGATATTTTACAAACGAATGACAAATCGACTCTATTTCTGGTTTGTTAACGTTTATTTGTTTACCAAAACATATTGTCAACATTACTACCGTATCAATAGAAAGAAATTAAATTCCATGATTTTGTGGTACATTTGATGTGCTATATATGTGATATATATTACATACAGTATGAACAATAAGCACAAGTGACATAGGTAAAGTCACACAATATTTGCCTACCGTACATATTCTGTTTGAGTCCCTCTAATGAATAACGTCATTAATTCTTTAATTAATGTAATATTTCAGTTAAATTTTGCATGAGTGTTATTATGAGTATTTCTTTGATACTGGTATACATATAGAATATACATCTTTTTATATTGGATGCTTTTTGGTGCCGTGTAATACAACCATACTATCTTGCTGGTATGTAGTCAAGAAAAAGAGGCTTGTTATTTAAACAAGTCTACGACCGTATATTATCTTGCTATGTAATCAAGAAAAAGAGACTTATTATTTAAATAAATCTACAACCATATCTTATAGTTGTTATTTATTATTCTTGGAGTACCAATTGCTACCTACAAATATATTGATCATTACTTTAAAAGCCGACAAGCCATCAAATTCTGTTTGTTCACGCAAGGAAAAACTGAAATATGAAATGAAATGTGTATGCGAGTACATGTGGACATTTTCAGTGCAGAATTTTGTAAAATGTTGTCCACGTTATATATTTCTTTTTCACCGTAGCTCAGATGGAATGGAATATTCTAGACTGAATTTGTTTCAAACACTCGACCAACCCTGGGGTGATCAAATTCGCCAATGACCAAACACTCATGATGATACAAGTACCCTCATTGGCTAATTTCATCACGCGACCATCACTCTTATGATTTGAGGTTTTGAATCAATGTGATAAATCTCAGCTGAGCAAAATATCAAACTCGTTTAGTTTCCAGAAATCGGTGCCAGATAGTGGTTGCGCTATAACACCTAGCCACACAGTCTGTTCCAGAAGCACTTCAAATTATAACCCGATAACAATGAATTATATATATTATTTTATTGTTTAATTTATGTAAATATTTACAGGTAAATGATTAACAAGCTGCCAATGTATAATATACAGCACACCTACCTAATAAAAACCTAATAAGAACTGGAGGTAGAAAAACAACATGAACAAGGGAGGAAACTCTGCAGAAACCGTCTTCACAAGAAGCTATATTAAATATTGAGGAGACAAACTATTAAATATGGTGCATTAGTATATAATACCCAGTTCACGAAAACTTTGAATGCATTGTAACAATCAAGTTCACTAAACCTTAGAACACAACGAAACTGGTAAAGTTATAATATGCAAAGAAGGAAATTGATTCTAGGCAGAAAGAAATTCAGTAAAGATATTTAATATCAGAGAAGGAATAATAAGTTATGAAAACCACATTTAATATATACAGCAGGTGTACTAACAATCGCTAGTTTTTACAAACCTATCTACATGTATATAATTTTGTAAACTACGTAGATCTACATGTATATGGTATCTTTTAAATTATAAGAAAGAAAGTATGCTGCTTTCAAGCAGGCATCATTTAAATGACAATTTGAATTTGTAGAAAAAGGTTTCCAATCAAATCATTTCATTTGACTATTTTCTGAATGCTATCTGATCACATCTTCGCTTGGTCATTCCGACATTTGTCAATCGATAGTTAAACCAATTCTATATTTCCACTACTACATATATTATTTCAGGAAATCTACATGCAATCTAGAACTAGGCACTTTGGTTACTTCACTCGGAAAGCATACTAAAATAAAATGGGCACCTTCGGTTGCCTCTCAGATGAAGAAAGTTAAACACTTGCTAAATGTTCTCCAGCAATATAGACTTGCTTCTCTGATCTAGAGTGATATTTTGGTGAGAACAAGGTAGGAATCAAATTAGTATTTCTTTCTGTTAAAGATGCTACATAAGTATTTGACCACAGTTCTGAGTATGTGTTCAACATTGCTATTACTTTTATTAATTAATAAAAATATATATTCTGAAAAATATCTAAATATACTGCCATGTTTAACCTTCTCCCTGCTGAATAAAATCAAAGTGTTCTATTTCTGCATATGCTCGGGCAGGGAGAGGGTTAACAGAAGAAATTTGGTTAACCCTAAAATCGTATTTTCAGAAATTGAAGAATAAACTGGCAATGTTTTAGAAGTAATGAAAATATTTCTGGGCATTTATTCCTTCTCACCTATAGATGCATTACTCCAATTATTCGTAGCATCTTTCATGAAGATCGACAAGGTTATTAACTCCCTCCCTGCTGGATTAGGCACAGACTGCTCTTAGGGCATCTCTGGTTGTCTCCAGCACGGAGAGGGTTAACTGGTTCTATGATAGCAGAACATGAAGCCATGAGATTATTACAATACTGGATAGACCTTGTTACAAGACCTAATAATCTAGTAATTAAATATTAACAATAATACTTGATATGCATATGATAGACATCAAAACTAATTAAAATCGGATCTCGATTCGTTCCTTAACCATTTTGACATTCTTTTGCTAAGCAATGTCTAAATATCTGAGTGATGGCTTCGGATCCAATGTTAATAAGCTTGGACGAAAGTATATCGTACATGTATTGACAAACTGCAAGCTTGCTAAACTTCTATGAACATATGTACAGGTAGTTGACATGTTTGTATTAATTAATAAACCACTATATACAACATAAAATTAATAATAATAATTATACTACCAGTAACCACCATCATGAAATAATACAAAGCAAAGATTAAAATTTGATTCTACTTCAATATTGCAACTAAACAAACAATGCTGGCTACAACATACTAAAATTGGCGATAAAAATTAACGAACTTGTGACGTTGCGCGTGACATAAATGAGGTTACGGCCAGCTAGAGAGGCATGGTATCACAGAACAGATTATGCAGAAAAAACTAACATGGTTAACCCTCTCCCTGCTGGATTAGACACAGGCACTGCTCTTCAGGGCATCTCTAGTGGTTTCCTCCAGCATGGATAGGGTTAATAGTAGGTCCATTAGTCATTGTTACTTAAAAAAAAGGAGTTTTTCTTCTTTTTATATACGGTAATAATAATCTGAATAATGTAATGAGGTATCAGAAATGATATGCAGCCATTGGTTATTGCAGTGTATTCTCTGTCGAGTATTATTGACAATTGCCTAGAATAAAAGCCATCGAAATTGCCAAAACAAATTTCGTAATGTACACTCTTACATAATTCAGAGAAATATAGTAAATCCAGTGTACAAATTCTCGACAATATAGGACAAAATATAAGGATAGTTACAAAAGAATCTTTCTAATGTCCTTGTTGACCCCCATTTCCTAAAAGCATATTTTGAGCAGTTATTCTGGATAATTGTGTATTATACTGATAATAATAATGCTAACATATTACATGAGGCACACAGGACAGCGAAGGCCAAGGCTCGTATGTTTGTAGTTCCACCCAGCAACCTTGTACTAATCTTATCAAGGTTCCACAGGTAGATAGGACGGGAAGCTATATAACTCCCCAAGTCTCAGTATCAGGCCTGGCGTCCGAGTCTTACTGTTCCATGTAGCAGATCCTTGCCATGTGGCAGAACTACTACTGAAAATAAAGAGTTTGATCGTTACCTGGACTAAGTAATGCTAACAATGGCTAATATGGTAACAGGATTCTCGTGTGCATTATTGTCTCGTTTTACAGAGCATCTATAATTAGAACTCTCGTAGCACTACAACCCTTTATAGCACTAAAACAGGCCACGCTGTCTTCTGTGATGACTAGAATTTTATAATGAATGTCACGAAAAATAATTAATGGAAACTGAAATTTCCTACCAATGTTACTAATACTTGTATTAATGAAAATGATTCGATCTTCTGATCTGCTATAATGCTGAAAATTATGTCAAATGAGGTCACATAACGATAATTCGGTCAAAGGTGAAGGTCACATAATGCTAAAATTAGGTCAATGTGAAGGTCGCCTGATGCTGATAATTAGGTCCAAGGTGAAGGTCATCTGAAGCATGGTATGTGACACTCATAAGGCAAGATTAACTCAAACATAATCGCTCTTAATGGGTTGAAGATTTATCTTGCGCAATGACGACTAAAGGTTCACTCTGCGTCATCAGGACTGCGGAGGACTGCCCGGGGACTGCGGGGACTGCAGGGAATGCTAAATAAGCAGACGGTATAACCAGAAAAGCCACAGAACCCAATGTCAAATTAATATTCATTATACTGACAAGTCGTAGATTATATGTCATAATAATCAGATAGATATTTGCAAGCTGTCATCAGCCAGCGAAAACCACAGCTGAAATATGCCAATCTCTGCAAGAACATTTAGTCCAAAGGCTATTGAGAAGGCGAGGCTCACAACATACGCTAGGCATTCACAGTACATTATGCACAACCATCGCATACACTTTATATAAACGGTACTTTACCCACTATTCTATTTAAAACACACATGATAATGTTACTGCTACGTCGCATGCATCCTTAAAAATCTCAAACCATGGGCAATTCAGACTACAAGCATCTCTCAGACATAATTATATAAGATACATTGGTGTTATTTATTGCCCGAGAACTGAAAATCAATCAAACAGTGATGCAAACCCATTCACTCCAATAAAGGTCTCGAAATAGAAGGTCATGTTCACAAGCATGTGGAGAACACATAATGGCAAAACTAGAAGACTTTGTTTTCTCCAACACTTTCTATTATGATTTGTGTCGACACACCCAGAGTAGGTCTGTTACATTTCTACTTTTCTCAGAGCAGGTCTGTCACATTTCTATTCTTCTCAGAGTAGGTCTGTCACATTTCTACTGTTCTCGGAGTAGGGTTGTCCTTGCGCTGTATCAGGTATAGTCGTATAGCTACTGCTCCCAGGCGTCACTTCTGGCTGTCATGTTGCTATTGTTACTAATTCAGTCACATTGTTCCTGGGCGAGTCACATTGCTACTGTTCCCCGAGCAGATCATGTTACTGTTTCCAGTCGGTTACTGTTCCCGAGTATGTCATATTTGTACCGTTCCCCCGACTCAGTTTGGTGTTGCTACTGGCAGTACTGTTATCTGGCTAAGTCACATAACAAATGTTCCCAAAGGGAAGTCATACAGTCTTGCAATGTTACCGGTCTCGATTCAGTAACTTTTCTATTCATCGATTCAGTCACGTTGCTCCTGTTCCACGACTCAGTCACATAGACACTGATCCCGAGTATGGCGACTGTTTCCTGGGTAAATCACATAGCTACTGTCATATTACTGTTATCTGTACATAGCTCTTGCCATCAAGTAACTGTTCTCGACTTCATCACACGGCAGCCATTCCGCGACTCGGTGAAATAGCTACTGTTCGGTAGTCAGTAATACAGCAACTGTTCCCCCAACACATTCACAGAGCTACTGTTCAACAGCTACTCTTGTCACGTTACTGTTCCCTGACTCAAGTCATCTAGCCACTGTTCCCCGACTGGGTGCGCGTGTGGTTAGCAAGACTTGGTGGCGTTCTGACTCTGGCTGGTGTCCACTTCCTCCTCCACCGGACGCTCTGGTATCTCCGGCATCGACGGCGTGTGCGGCGACGTGGTGTGCGACGGGTTGCTGTCCTGACGCTGCCACAGGACCCGCGTGTGGGAGTCGTCCACCATGCTCTCTCCAAAGCGGTTCCGTCGGTTCCGCATCTCGTGCATGTAGAGGGCACTGAAACTCATATCGGCGGCCATTAACTCCCGCGTGCCTTCGTCCACAAGGCGGAGCGACGGGAGCGCGGCCAGACCCAGGCCACTACCGGTCATCTCGGCGGTCAGTTCGGCCGAGCTGCGCATACTGCCGTGCATGGACGAGAACAGGGGCCCGTCGATATTGGTCACGGCTCCGCGTAGTCGTGGCTGGGTGGTTGCGTGGGTGGAGTGCGGGTGACCGCCCACGCTAGACGGGGTCAGAGTGCTCTGGTTGGCGACGTTACTGGCCATCATGCTGTTGAACTGAAATCACACAATTATTTTTGTTATTACAATTATTATTATTATTATCATTTTATATACATAATAAAAAAATAATTGATAAATGTTTTGGATGGTTCATTTGTTAAGATACAAACAGATTTATTTTGGATTATTATTATTATTATAAAACTAAATGCAATTGAATATAAATGTTTCATTTGCTAAGACTTGGATCCATTTGGGATTGTTATTATTATTATTATTAGTATTTGATATATTATTATTAAATTATTATACTATCACAAGCCTTACCCCGTATCCAATGCCGGTGCCCAGGCTGGGCATAGGGCTGTACAGGGAGGCGAAGGCTGCGTTGTCTTCCTGCATCACACTGAGAGACGTCAGATCCTTCTGGGCTGTGGACGGAGAAGCCACAAGGTTACGAAACTCCACATTTGAAATCGTACTGAAAAAGGTTTCATAACCATATATACAGGAATTGTTTTATTGAGTCCAACAAAATATCTACCTTGTTCTTTTATGGTGTTTACAAATATACTGCATTGATCCGGGAGCTTCCATTCCGGGTTTGTCAGCTGAAAATACAAACAAAAAATAAATATAAAAATAAAAACAATGACTTGAAATGTTAGGAAATAATGCCATACTTAATAAATAAATTGTTTCGTAATGTGATAGTTTAAAAAAAAGGAAGATCAATGAATGAGTGAGTTATTATTTTATGTTGAAGTGAGAATCTTTCACCAATATGCAACAATTTGAAGAACAAATGTAAAGAAGTCCAGGAAAAGATACCATTTAACTTATCAACTGCTGTAGGCAACCGGATAGATCCACGGTTTTATTTTTAATCCAGCAGTGAGCTAAGTAAAGCACCGATATCAGTGGATACTGACAACCTCTACAGTTAAGTGTGGAACTAGTTATATTAGTTATACAAAGACTATTGATGTTTATCAAATTCCACATGTATCAGTTTCCTGTCTATCAGCTTCCACCAATAAACTAGTATAGCAATATTGTTCAGCCGAATTATATAAAAATAATAATAAAAATGGATTCAAAAATAATAAATATTGATCATAAAAATCCAGTTTGGAACTAGTTGAACAACACTGACAGTTGTGTTACAGATTACACGACTACCAGATTTCATGAGGATCAGATTCCGCGAGTACGTACGTGAAAGTGCATCAGACTGAGTTCCGTCTTTCCGTCTTCCGCCTGCTGGTGTTTCCGTGTCTTTGGTTCCGTCTCGGCTCCCCACTGAACACGGAAATCAATGTGTTGAGTTTATTCTCACTAATATTTACATCATACACTAGCACCACAGACCAAACTTTGTTATTTTTTAACATCACTATATGTGATGATGAAAGTTTGTCAACAGTAGAACAAATATGAAAGTCGGAAGTCAGAAAAAAAGTATAATATGCAGTAGGAAAACATTGTTATCATAGTAATGAATAGTGTGGGTGAACAGTGTGGGTGAGCAGTGTGGGTGACAAGTGATGCTTGCATCGTACCTGTGGGTTGCCGTGTTTGCGGATGTCCATCTGAGCGAAGGAGCAGACGTCACCGACGCCGACCACCTCCACGGTGAAGTTGCGGAAGAAGTCGACGATCTCCAGCGACTTGCGCCGCAGACAGAAGCACAGTATGAACGGCGTGATGATAGGACTGAGTAGCTCCTCCACCAGGTACATCTACACAACAGAGAACAGAGGGTCAGAACATATCCGTGCTCGACAGCCAGGACCTCGTTCCACAGAACAATCGTAGCGCTACGAGAGTCGTAACTCCTTAGCAACTCTATGCTGACATACAGGAGTTACAACTCTTGTAGCGCTACGATTGTTTTGTGGAATGGGCCGCAGGCTGAGAACAGAGTCAGAACAGATCTGTGCTCTACCATCAATTCATTCACTGTATTCTTCATAAAAATATCAATATTGATCGATCGTTCACCGATAATGAAATGACACGTTTCAAGTATATCTTTCACATATTCAACAATTGAAAGGACAAATGGTTTGCTGATATCATCAACGCATGTCTATTCTGTGGCCAGGCCTCGTCTGTGGTACGTACCGCCTTGTACTGGAACAGCAGACTGAACTCGTCGCGGACTTTGTACGTGTGAGCGTTGCCGTTCCAGTGGCTGGGCATGTAGTGGATGTGAGCCAGGATGTTCTTCATCAGACGCTCGGGCGAGTACACGGCATGCTGTGGGAGATAAACCGAATGCGGAATACATAAGGGGAGACAACTCTGACCACACTATCATAAACCCTCTCCTTGCTGGAGGCAACCAGAGATGCCCTAATAAAGAGCTGAGTCTGTGCCCACTCCAGCAGGGAGATGGTTAAAGCACATATAAGGAGAGACTACTCTGATCATACGACCACGGCTCGTCTCTTGTATGCATAGAGAGCACCCCTTGTAGATTAAATGGGAGACAACTCTAACCACAAATTTTATTATTTTATTATACAGTAGACCTCGCAGATAACGGAATCATTGGGACCGGCTATTTCTGTCCATTATATATGAAGTCTGTTATACGCATATGCCGCAAATAGCGTTAGATGGGACCGGGACTTCAGATTCAGTCCGTTATGTGCGAGTGTCCAGTATATACGAGGTCTACTGTATTTTATTTTATGATTTGGGGTTTAGATCCTCTTTCAAGATTCTTTCACTATCACGGCTTATCATCAATTGTGGGTCAGTAGGAAACCCGCAACATCCAGTGCGCTGTTGCAATAAACCTGTGAGCAATGGCTGACCATGGCAGGGAAAAGGATTCCAGAGAGATTAATTTTGTCATTAACTCTCTCCATGTTGGAGGCAACCGGAGATGCCCTAAACAAGTGTCTGGGTCTAATCCAGCAGGGAGAGGGTTAATCAATTCAAGTTTCTAATAATGAGGAATGTCCTTGAACTTTGAACTTACCTCATCCGGAATGAGAGCACTGCAGATTGTGACCACCACACCTGAAAAAAAGGGAGATAATAAATAGACTATCATCCATACCAGTGTTACAGTAATTCAAGTACAGGCTTTGATCAAACCAATTCCTCTCAAAATGGCCAATAAGAGATTTTCTTTTTCCTTTTGGTACTATTGGGGTTTATAGTCACTTTCAAGATTATTTCACTTACATCACGACTTGTCAGTTTAGGGCAGGAGGAAACCTGCAATATCTGTAGCACTGAATGTTGCAATAAACCTGCAAGCGCCAATAAAAGTCAATAGTTTCCTTAAACTCTACACACCGGATTGTAATGACATGGTCTGAAGCATCTTGCTGGGATATTGTTTTTAGGATGACATACCTGCTAGAGTCATGATGGTTAGGATGTGTTCTACGCTGATCACATCCTCGTCTATCACAGTAAGCACGGCCAACACCGCCAGAATAGACCCAGCAAAGAAGGCTACATTTCTGAAACATCGTAGTATTCATACACATCACAGTCATCAAATATACCATACAAAACTTAGGCAATACTTCATCAAAATTGTATTTATATTTTTATTATTTTTATAAAATTTGGGGTCACTTCAACAATTGTTTTAATCAGGATATTGTTTCTCGAAGCTCTCTTAGCCGCTAAGGGACCATAGCACGCTCTTTGCCGATAGCTAATGCATTGCTAAGAGAGTGCTATGGTCCCTTAGCTGCTAAGAGAACTTCAAGAAACGATACCCAGATGTGCTTCAGTGAAACAGATTATGATGAAGATGACTAGTGGTGGGTCACAGCTGAGGTTTAGTGCCGCTGTTTTCAAGACTATTTCACTTCTATATATCCTGGCTATATTTCACTA
>JAVCKZ010053549.1:0-17103 GCA_034780755.1 Lepetodrilus elevatus | reverse complement strand
TCCATGTGCTATTACGACGTAAATGAATTTCCCCTCGTTGTGGATAATAAAGATTGTCTATCTATCTATCTATCTATATATATATTGGGTGATACATCTTGTTAGTTTTCGTACAAATACACTGTCTAAAAGAGAGCCACTAAAATGTGAATCCAACGGGGTAGTGTTCTATGTCATAACTCTTCATCAAGCACATCCTATTTCTATTTTAACAGCATATAGAGATACAACAGTTTGTTTTTAAGTTTTACCACGATATCATAATGTCAGCTTGCTCTATTTCCAAACCGCCTGTCCTATATAAGTATAATTTGGAAAGGAACATATTACATTAATTCTATACATATTATAATAATAATGATAATACATACAAATAATAATAATTATTATAATAATAAACACAATATAATATAATGAATGTTGTAGATTATGGAGTTAGAACGCATGCTAATGCACCGGAGATACATTTATTTGGGTATTTGGGGCTGAAACATCGCGAGGAATAGTTTCACCTGTTTAACATCCTCCATTTGTTGTATTAATTGTACTTAGAACACTATGATTTTCAGACGACGAAGACTACTTCACTATTGACCGAGATGTCAACGGGTAAATATACAGTTCGTTAACATCAAATAATCTCCATTGAATTGGAACTAGTTCTAACAAACAGCCATGTATCTTTAATTGAAAATCCTTTTGAATTTGAAGACAGAATGTGTCACCGTAAGCAATATGTTAGTTCACAATTCGCAGTATGCAAGCCGTTGCGTTGTTGCTAGATCAACATTATACATATTATGCATATTATTGCTCAAGCGTGTATGACGATAAGCAACATAACACAGCTAGTCACGGCTGATACTCATGAACAATAACACTACATAGTGGCATAGTGTATGACATGACACGTGCTTAATGACCGTAGGCGTTATTTTTTATTGTTATCTATATGATTGTTTCATAATGAATTTTTAATTGTGATCTTGGTGGAGGACAAATACCGTATCTAGGGCGTTGATTACGAACACAATGTTTACATTCATATTATTAAGACGTATATAGGCTGGGTGAGAGGGTATTGTGGAGGCAGAATGGTAGAACTAAGACGTAGTGTGCATTTCATGATATATTTAATGGTTTGGGGGTAATTTAGGGTGTTCTGAGTCAGAAACTATATGATGATACTCTGTCATCATTGGACAACTTTTCGTGAGACATGTTCAGATAGCCATTAAGTGGGGTGTGGATCCCGGAAGCTTTTCTGAAATAAATATTGTTATTACAAAATTGGGCAACTTTGTTTTAACCATTTTAAAAATACAACTTTCGGGGCATAATAAAGCACTTTCCTTTAGGTTGGGGAACATAACATTGACATATCTTATCACGCATACAAGGTAACAAATATTTACACTCATTATTTGTGTCTGGATGCACCCCCACCGTGCATGGTCACGTGCATTGCATGGTTGAGGGTTAGAGTGAAGTACGCTCGAGCTCGGGTGATACTTTGATGGGTGACCGATAACCTGATCGTATCTAGGATTCGTTCCTGTCCCAAACTGAAAAGCGTGTAGCGTAACCTTAGGCAAGTGGTTTAATTCGAAAATGCTTCTGTTCACCCAGCAGAGAATAGGTACCCGGATGGATGAGATGCATGGACATGTGAATGATAACCTTGTAGAACTTTGAATGGCATCCTCGCACATCTGGGGTACCTTTAATTACGTTCACAGCGAGTCCTGGGCGTAATAAAGTATTCTTGGTGTGAGAGGATGCTTGAATGACAGCTTGGGCTGTATATTCCCCATGGAGTTGAGCAGAAATTGAGTGCACGGATCCGTTGACCGGGATAATAATGTAGCGCTATGATCATATAAATGTTCACTTAATTATTATTAGTATTATTATCTTGATATGAATACTATATTGGTGTATCTATAATATGGACATGTTTCATGACATATTTAGAGAATAACCCACGAGATACGAGTGCTTACGGAAAATATGTCCCCATTTAAATTAATGTTCACAGTTACGAGCATTAATTTCACGAGGGACATATTTTGTTCCGTAATCACTCGTATCGAGTGGGTTATTCTAATTATTCAACATAATCATTTTATTGGAATAATTATATCATGATAAACTACTGAAAAATTACTTGATCTAGAGAGACGGCCACAATCCGCTGATGAGCATTCTTCCGCCTATGACGTCAAAGTCTGACGTTAAAGTCATTGTCTGGTGACGACGTCACAATCGTCGAATAACACTTTTGACAAAATCAACACTGTTGATTATCGAAATGTTATTACACAGTAGACATCCACCACGTATGTTGAATAATGCATATTTCTCGTTTAGTTTGCATGCCTAAACAGCGAAACTTATATTGTATAACGAGAAAAGTGTTTTATACTGTGAATTAATTTTGATCTATATTATAGTTTTTATTTGATTTCATATGAAATATTAAATTTGAGAACTGGGTATACAATTGATAATTTGTGTTGTGAATATAGAACATACTTCAATCTAAAATATATTGGCATATGCCCTGAGGTCTTAGGTACACACTGGGTGGAAGTTTATGGTAAACAAATCTATGTTAGAGAAACATGCTAATATGTAAGACACACCTGTGACTACACCGACAACTGGCTCTATAACTTGCGAGTAACCTACCATGCACTTCTGCAACCCACCAATTTCTGCCTATCGGTTGGAGGGCCTGAAAGGGGTAACGCCGCTGGCCGAGACCAGTAGGAGCATTTTATATCACACCATGCTACATATGTAATTTCATACTCAATTTATTAATGGACAATACTCAGAGGACAGGACATCTGTGAGCTCTTCACAACTCTGGTACTTGAGCTGCACCTCCTAAGATCTTCATCAGTCGCATAACAAATTATGACTTAATAAGTAGGCTATTATGACAAAGAACACATATAGTTTGCAGTGTCAGTTTAATTCACTTTCGAATGTGAACGTATACAGGATAAAGGAACTTTCAATGGTAGTTTGAATGTCCGCTTCTCTGTGGTACATACTGGCAAGGGTTATATACCGCCGCAGTGAGTAAAGCAACATGGATAAATGACGTTTAACTGTGAGTGACAACAATGATGGCAATACTTGGCCGTTAACCTAACGGCTAGGTTTAGCTCCTCATGCCTCTTCGACAGTTCGTCTGATTTGTATGGCTCTGAGGCGACATCGTAAAAGATTCCCAGGAAAAGAAACACCCACAGAGTAGACATGGTCCGCGTTCTGGAAAGAACATGAACGGCAATATAATATAGGCTACGAAATTCAACTAACAGACTTCCAATATTAAAGGCATATCACAGATATGTATCATACGGTATACAGAACTTAATGCATTACGTATAGTTTACCTGATGCAGCAAACAACAAACTAATAGTATGTTTACACTTCCGTTTTATCTATACTATAGTAATAGTTTATCGTATTTTAGTGGTTAACTACTCTACTTTCATTGGTCGGTATTCATCTCATCGTGCCAAGAAAATAGAAAAGCTAAGCTGTGACTCAGCGAATAGGAGAGGAGGTAGCTAATTCCTTCAACGATGTGCATTACACGCCTGTAACGCCCTCGGGCCATGTGTTAACCATCACATAGATAAGGAACCTACATGTTATTGCACTAGTGCAATATATTTATATTTATTGCATGGTGAATAACACCTATGTTATGTGATAATTATATAAGATATTTTATTTCCGCGAGTTTGAAGTCACGCATCGATTTTGCAAACATTTATTTTTTCCTGACGTTCCATTGCATTGTATTGATCCATATATAGATAGATACATAGATAGATACACTTTAGTTATTGTATTCTGTATGTTTATAATCATAAGTATATAGAACATGATATGTTTACCTCGCTACTGATCCAAGGGAGCAAGGTGTGATGACGACTCAAAGTGTAATGGACACCAAATTGATTTTTAATGTGCACGTTGTACAGGTGTAGTTCCTCGATATTTACAGAAAATATTAGTTAATTTTCAATACTGGACCTACATAAACGTCAATAAAATGTTATCAAATGTTACACGCGAACAATTAATTCCGAAACGGAGATGATACTGATGATAGTGTCTACTACTGGCCATCGGGAAAGTATCATGAACACATTTGTGGCACCATTACATATATAGACATATCGGGTGGCCATAAAAAAACGTCCCGAACTTTAAGGGTTAATACATTTGTAACAAACAACAATATTGTATTCATGTATTCTAGTTTGCGCGCACCCCTGTAATCAGCGACACTCAGGTACAACATCAGGGCGACACAGGTTTACAATAGACACAACATTACGTTCGGCGATAATATAAGTGCACTTATCAATGAGTTGATAAAATAGATACACGAATACAACAATGTAAGTGTGGAGTACCCTGGCGGGTATGCTCACGTGATACCAGACCGGAAGTAAACCAATGTGACATGCGAGCTAAAGGGTGTGTCTGCTGAGACAAACATTCTATAGTATTTTAATTCAATATTCAGTGACTGGTCAGAACTATGTATGTCGCTAGATATATGTCTACATGGACCGACCAAACTGATAGATAGATAGAGAGTGCGATCTGCGACGACAAGATAATAATGTGGTGTTCCCATTGACAGTCTTGGACGCACATTCTGGCCAGGGGCTGCTCCTTTCTAGCTGTTCTGTCTGTACTTTCTGTCCGACGCATGCGCAGTTACCAAGGATCAACACCGCACAGTGTAACTGTGCATGCATCAGACAGAAAGTACAGACAGAACAGCTAGAAAGACGCAGGCCACAAGAGGAGTATTGGACATACCCATCTCCTTCTTCTGAGTGAACCAAAAAGTCCCTAACAGCCCCCACTACCAGGGGCGGCTCCTTTCTAGCAGTTCTGTCTATACTTTCTGTCCGACACGTGTGCAACTACCAAATGATCAACACCGCACAGTGTAACTGCGCATGCATCGGACTGAAAGTACAGAGCTAGAAAGACGCAGCCCCCCAGACACAGGCCACAAGAGTATCGGACGTACCCATCTCCTTTTTCTGAGTGAACCAAAAAATCCCTAACAGCCCCCACTACCAGGGGCTGCTCCTTTCTAGCTGTTCTGTCTGTACTTTCTGTCAGACGCATGCACAGTTAAAAAAGGATCAACACTGCACAGAAAGTACAGACAGAACAGCTAGAAAGACGCAGGCCGAGTATTGGACGTACCCATCTCCTTCTTCTGAGTGACCAGCTGAGCCAGTGTCCAGCGAAGACCAGACAGGAAAGAGGCGGTCATCACCAGCGCGAAGCCCTCCAGGTTGAACTGGGTGGAATGGTAGGTGAAGAGGAACAGTCCCCCAACGATGAAGCCAATAATAAACACTAGACTCACTCTCTGCAAACACATGGACGGGGCAAATTTACATTCAAGAGAATATAAAAATATATTTTAATAGAGTAATACATTTTAGGCTACATATTGCAATAACATTACTAACAGTAAAATAACATTTTTATTTAATACAATCTGAAATTGTAATCAATGAAATCAGATCAGAAACTTGACATTCAGGGACATTGACTGAAACTGCACAAATATTTAATGATTTATTTATTTAGTATTTATTATGTATTAATTTATGTATTAATTTTATTTAATATTTATTATTAATATTTAATGAGAAAAACTTGAAGTGATTTTAATTAGAATGTATGAAAACGGTGCCCAGACATTCTTTGTTTTGAGAAAATATCATTCTATTTCATCGGTCGTGATAATTTCTTGACATTACAAAAGAGCCAAACAATATACCATGAAGAGAAAACTTTAATTATTAGTTATATTTGAGCTTACAGGCTTTCAAGATTATTTTGGAGACATTCTGACTTGCCAATTTACAATATATGAGTTGCCACCAAAGAGATGTTTAAATGTGTACTCACAAATTTTTCTAACTTGAATAGGAGGGAAAATCCAAGAATAAATATCATAGCTGTTGATTTTGACATTGTATATCTGAAATGATAAAATAAATTCCTATGGGCTAATACCAAGAAGATATTATTCAGGAAACCCATCGGGATAGCATACACGAACATAGTAACATTAATCCAATGAGCTAAACGTCAGTCAGTGTTGGATGGCAAGGTTGTCAACCCTCCGTCAAAAACCGACATTTAGCTCGTCCAACTCACAACACAAAATTCTCTATTTGATGAGAAAGCAAGGGACATAACTTGTCTTGGATTGGATTTTGCACTAATTCTTTTGAATTTACTGTAATAAAATATATTTATATCATACATGACAACAATGTGTATTTCATTATAGAAAATACTTACAAAGACACTGTAATGAATTCAAAACTCCAGTTTGAAAGACCTATATCAAGAGCACCCACAATACCTGAAACAAAATACAAAATTATCCTGAAAAACATATCTTAGTGAACAATTCTTGTTGTTTTAGGAATTCATGAAGTCATATTGGTTTGCTTTTAGGGTGAAGTTAACCTTCTCCCTGCTGAATAAAATCAAAGTGTTAACTTGCCTTCAGCATGGAGAGGGTTAAACAGAAATACATTGCCGAGTTCATTATGCAGAGAAAGCCGTGTTGAGAAGGCCTCGCCAATTTCAAAACGAACGATTGTTTACATTCGCCAAGTACAACGGCGTATTTCTATGGGTTTACGTGACATTTCATGCCTGAAAGTGTGTATTCTTGCTAATATTGCTCTATATATTATATATGACAAATAATAAAAATGGGCATAGGTGAACTCTCCCAAGTATATGAGTCCTTTTAAAAAAATATAACATTTAATTGGGGTTTAGCGCTGCTTTCAAGATTCTTTCACTAATATCACAGCTCGTCAGTTCACAGGAGGAGGAAACCCGCAACATCCATAGTGAGTGAGTGAATATGGAGTTTAACATCGCTGCGGGAATCTTTCACCCATTTGCGATGACAACATCCATAGCGCTGAATGTTGCAGTACTGGCTGGTAGTGACAAACCATGGAGGATCACTGCATTTCCACTGTATAGACAGCGTATCCTATTAATATCGCATCAGAAATGTAATTTTCGCAAACATTGATGCAGAGTTCCTGGGACAGGATTTAAACCCGACGTTTGGCTCTGAAGTCCAACATTCTACCACTGATAGATGTACATATGGTCAATGTTTTCCTTTCAGAAGACGAGACTATAAAAAAAAAAGAAGAAACTTTGTCGAAAAGAGGCTGGTAATCCCGAACCTTCTCACCAGTTGGAGCAATTCTTTTGATGTTTTCGGACCAGGATAGACACACCCGCTCCTGGTGACTTCGACACTCCATGATGGACCGGATCACGCCCGCACAGATGAACTTGAACGTCAAGTGCGTCATTGTAATGGACAGAGGGAATTTCATGGACTGAAAAATAACAGTTGAACATCATACAACAGTATTGAAATATTAATCCAAAATATATACATGTATATTCTGAAGATTAAATTAAAGGCATATATATATTATATTCATACAATCACGGTTTGGTGACATATTTCATGGTCAAACATTTACCTGAAAGTGTATACATTTGATTTGTCTACATAGATATTTTGGACAATTTAATTTTTGTATATTTTTTTTAATCACAATATCTGCACCAATTTGTTACGTAATTTATTTATAAGGAATGACTGTAATTTTGTTTACGTTCATCGAGGTATGAACGTAAAAGAACGATGTGCAAACTTTTGTATGAACCGCTTCGCGGATTCATACAGTTTGCACATCAGTTTCTCCGTTCATACCTCGATGAATGTAAACAAAATGACAGTCAATCCTTAAATAAAACACAAAACTACAAAAAAATACAAAAGCATTGAAAACCAGTACAACATGCAAGAAGATGTTGCTTGTTACCCAAAATACTTGTGTAAAACATGTTTGATCGTGGAATACTACAACGAACCCTGACTTTATATACATTTAAAGCCCGAGTAAATTACCCTCATCAGCCTCTGGTTGTAGAAGGTGAGCCCGATGGAGAAGACGTAGTAGAAGAGGATGAGGACGCATGTCCATATCGCCGAGGCCAGAAATGTGGACGAGCACATCGACCTCTTGACCAGCGCCACCTTGGGTCGGGCCGCCTGCAGCACCCGCAGCTTCGGGCTCATCCTCGTCAGGCTGGACCTCGTCGGGCTGGACCACGCCATCGCCACTCGCCACTCGCCAACCCCCACCTCGCCTTGCAAACAGGAAGACACGACAACGTACGGATAAATATTCCTGGTACCAAAGACAACGAGGTCTAATGCATCTTAACATAAAGGATTGCGAGACCTCATGAATATAGTCTTATGTACCTAGGTGCTAGTGCAGTCTTTCCTGGGTTTGATGTTCTCAACACTGCACACCTTCCAGGGTAAGGCCTTCACAGTATAAGTCAGAGAATGGTGCCGTGCCACACAGATGTTCATCTGTCTTATGTTTGTCTTGCAGTATCGTTACATTTGCTTGAAGATTGCAGACTGAATTCATCTTCAGGTTTCTGGACTCTCTCCCTCTGAACAAGCATCTTCAGATCTGGCAAAAGGTAATGATTAGTCTAGATGTACGCCTTCAGTGATCTTCTAGCATGAAGCCTTCAATATCTTCATTGATCTGCAACATGGATATCTTCATTGATCTGCAACATGGATATCTTCAATGATCTGCAACATGGATATCTTCATTGATCTGCAACATGTCCGCAACATGGATATCTTCAATGATCTGCAACATGGTATCTTCTGCAACATGGATATCTTCATTGATCTGCAACATGGGTATCTTCATTGACCTGCAACATGGATATCTTCATTGATCAGCATGCTGGGTATCAAAAGTATCTTCAACGGTTTTCAGTGTAGCTATCTTCTATGATCGTCAACACGGAACCTTCATTGATCAGCAAGATGGAACGTGGGTAGACAAGATCTCTCCATTCAGGTCTTCTGGCAGAGCAGACAAGATCTCTCCAATCTAGATTTCTGGCAAAATAGACAAAATCTCTCCATTCAGGTCTTCTAGCAGCAAAAATAAGATATTTCATTTCTGGATTTCTGGCTGGGTAGATAAGATCTGTATTCACGATTTCTGGCTTGGCAGCTGGTATCTTTCCATTCAGGTCTTCTGCCTGAGCAGACATCTCTCAATTCATGACTTCTCGCTGGGTAGACCTTTCAGGTCGAACAGGATCTCACCATTCGGGTCTTCTAACCAGGCAGATCGCTCAATTCAGGTCTTCTGGATGGGCAGACATCTCACCATTCTGGTCTTCTAGCTAGGCAGACATCGCTCAATATATTCATATCTTCTGGATGGGCAGACGTCTCTCCATTTGGGTCTTCTAGCCAAGCAGACATCGCTCAGGTCGCGTCTTCTGGATGGGCATTTGGGTATTTATGAGGTGACAACATCTCCATTCAGGGCAGGCTTCATCAATCTTGGTTTCTGGATGGGTAGAGAATATCTCTTCATTCAGGACTTTTGAGCAAGCCAACATCTTTGGGTCAAAACTTGTTACTGATCAGTTGTTACATCTAAAACAAGTCCAAGATGGTTGCCGTCTTCCTTACTTCAATGAAGTTGCTCACCGACATCTTCTCAGTAGGGGCTTCTCTCAGTCTGTGTAGGCACACTGGACATGCAAGAGTCATCTCTCCATGGAACACTGTTGTCCATAATGAAAAATAGGCATCAATTCCCTCTTTCTCAGTTGTTAGCTGGTGCATCCAGTTCCTTCAAGTCTACCAGTGTAGTGGCAAGCATCTTTCCTCACAGATGACTCAATTTAGTCGTGGAATAAGCTATCTTCAGTAGGGAGCCAGCATACTGCGGTTTAGGACTTCACTTGTGTTCCAGCATCAACAATCTTCATGCTTTTACATGTCAATAGGTCCAGAAATATGGATGAACTCTAGTAAATTAAAATATGCAGCAGTCGGTATCTTCAGTATTCTGTACTTTACTAAATGGATCTTCTGTACATAGAAATGGTGCTGATTCTTCATCACTAGAGATGTATTGAATGTCCTCAACATAATCTCGAGACATTGAACTACAGGTCTTGTGAATAGTGGAGTGAAGGTCCAACACAAATATGGAACTGCAGTCACATCGCCAGGAAATACATGGTTGTATTGGTCAGTCAACTAACACTGAATATAAAACTGTCCAAACATTGTACTGGCTTGGGTGTGATGAGTCACCAGTCTCTTTGAACTGTTGTGTATATCATTATTTTCTGGGTTCAATTAATAACAATTTAGTTCTTCAAAGCTTCTGATTACTATTGCAACCTTCATGGGAGTGACTGCTGGAGGTCAATACAATGTGCCGACTGTCCATTGAAACATCAATGTAAGCATTAATACTGGGTTCACAGATGTATACACTGACCATGATGTATTCCAGTCCAAAGAAACATTTAATTTTGTGGAGAAAGGACACCTTCCCTTTTATGACACACAATATTTGTCCTTTTAAACATCACCAAAATCTCTAAGAAAATACACACTTCAGAACATTACTATCTCCATTTATGAATTGTTCATGTAAATTGATATTCTGAATTGTCACATTGTCTGCACAATATATCTAGGGTAAAGTGATTGGTAGTCGGACACCCTCTGCACTTGGCGCGCGCTTGTGAAGTCTGCAGCTAACGGGAAGCATTCAGAATTTGGAGTTCATTTTGGTGGTGAAAACGAGAGAGTGAAAGTTATACGAGTAAACCAAGAATGGTAACTCTGTTTAAGGGATGAGTTAAAAGCTTCGATAAGATCAACACATGTTCGATTCCCGTTGTAGTTAATTCTATAAACATAGATCAAAAGTGTCCGACTTCCAATATGTGTCGACTTTAGATCACTTTACCCTATCATTGGACAACCTTAGAAGTTGTACAACATTCACAAGCTATATCTTACTTGTCGCCAGCATTGAACCAACAGTACATACAAATTCATTCATACAACAGTTTCTTGACAACATTAACTAAGTCTATGATAACAACCACGCATGTACAAAACAAAAAGTACTATTAATTTGGAAATCAGGGTAATGAGATTGTCACTTATACACATTGCTCAATTAATTCCATTGTAATTAAATCTTCTGATTCATGTACATTAAGATACTTTTGGTAGGAAAGTGTTTTAAGCTTCATCTACAACACTGAACTGAGAAAAGTCATCATATCCATTAGGTGAAGGAACAGAAGGAACCTTTTCAACTTCATCCACGACACTTAACTCAGACATGTCCATAACATCCGAGGTTACATCGTCCACCACTACGAAAGATGAATCTTCAACGTGTTCACCACTTCCACCAGCAACAGCATGTGTTGGATCTTCATCTTCAACTGCTTCGTCCAATACAACAAATGAGTCTCCATCCTTCTGATCCTTCTGGTATTTCCCAGCAGATGACGGGAGACGTTGTTGCCTACTGGTTGTGGTTCTGTCCCTATCTCTCATTGAGCGTCGTGCTTGGGTACTTTGGATCTTGTGATCACGAGTCTTGTCTTTGCTTTTGGTCACAGCAACAGCCTTCTCACGAGTGGGTGTCTTCATGCATGCCACACTGGTACCAGGTTGACTTGTGTCATCAACATCATCAATGACTTGATATTCAGAAAGGTCAATCCCTTCAGATTCAATTTTTCCGAGTTTTCGTGAATTCTCTTTAGGACTTCGGGATCGATTGGATTTGGATTGCGAAGACGGCTTTGGACTAACTCTCCTCTTCTTTGCAGTCCAGGTTTTGGTCACAGCAGAATTGTCGGACATCCTTTTGCGGTCATGGTAGCTTTTAGATATTTTCTTGCTGCCAATTGATTGTTCAGTGTAAGAGCGATTTGTTGTTCTACGTCGCTGCAGGTATCCCATACGCGGCTTGTCAGAGCGCCAATTTGTCTTCAATCTATGGCTACTGGACACAGGCTGCCTTGTCCTTTCATACGATCTACTCTGGATTTGGGTTGTGCGTGCGACCTTCCCTTCATTTGGCTTCCTTCTGGCTCCCTCAATACGACTAGAATAGTTGGGCCCTGTGATGGTCTTGTGCGCCACTGCAGATAGAGTTCTGTTCTGAGGGGCTTTACGAACCGGAGTTCTCTCCACTTCTTTTCTACCTTGCCTTGTAGCCGACGACTTGCATCCAGTGGCTGCTTTTCCCGAGGTTTGAACATTTGCGCTATGCAGCAGATTCGACATTCTCAGGAAGTGTACTTTCTCTTCCTCCTCAAGCAGGTTGATTAGAGACGCCACAACTCGCCAGTTGCACAGCAATGCAATGGAATTCATGGGCTTCAAGTTGAACTTCGGCAGAGTAACCACTGACAGTGGTTTGCACATCAGCGCGACTTGTTCCAGTTCAGCTATCCCGAGTTCATTGTTCATTGCAAGCAAGTCCATGTCATTGACATAGTCCATCAAGTTGATCAATGTGCTGTCCTTACCAAGGAGTTCCTCACATAGCCAGTGCAAACAGGCCACCACTTGAGGAAGTCTGCCTTTGAAGTAATCGTCATGAAAGCATTGAGGGAAGTGGTTCAGAATCACGTGAATTCGAAGGTTCACAATACGGGCATCACAGCCATCAACTACACATAATTGCATCTTCTTGTTCTCTTTCTTATCAAGAAATCCTACGCGTGGATTATGCGGGACTTTACGGCCAGTCTTCGACATCGCGGGTCTTTTAAACGTATGCTTCCTGCTGAACCTTTCCTTGTATGTAGTTGTGGAATGAGAATGTGTTTGTCCCCTTCTACCTGCAGGTCCCTTCTTAGTAAGGGTTACAACAATATTTTGAGGTGGACTTGCACGAGCCGTGTATTGTGTTTGTCTGTCGCTGCTGCTTACATCATTTCTTCTTTCATTGCCTTTGAAATATTTCCTTTGTGGCATCGATGAATATCGTCTGTTAGATGCCTTTGATTGCACATTGACTCCATCCTGGTCCATATGTGATCTGGTTTGTCCATGAACGACTCTCTTCAAGTTAACCCTTTCCCTTCTTGCAGTGTCCAGCGATGCGTATTTGTTGGCAACTCTCTTTGCCTTGTTCACCGATGCTTTAAATTTCTTCTCCGTGCGACGAGGACCCGTAGATCTGCCTGCCTTGAGTTGGGCCCTGGCATCGGACACACCACTAGGACGAGCACGTGACTTATTCAGCAACTGGTCTCGCTTTGATTGTCTAGCTGATCGTTTTAGTCCAATTCTTTCCCACAATTCGGCAGATGCGCTAGCTGTATGTGAAGATCTCCCAGATGCCCGAGAACCTGATGCTCCGTCGTTAGATCTAAATGCTACATGTGACTGAGCATCTCTACGAGGACTTGCATGTGTGTGGTGTCTACCGCCCGGATCCAGTTCATGTACACGGTACTCCCCTAGAGTCGGATTCTCCGTCCTGTCAAAGCATCCAGCAGAATGAGACCTTCCGTCCTTTGGGATTGTAGTGTTACTTCTCTCACTGTATTGTCCTGCGTAATGTTCAGACATCTGCCTCGTGTACTCTCTGTCCACGCTTCCGGTCCTCCTTCCGAGATGCTCGTCTCTTTCCCTGGCTTCTGGCGACCAAGACCTGCGAGGCACTGCGTATAGGGGTTCACGTCTGTCCTGGACTATCCCTTGGGAGGATTTCTTCTCGCAAGACCTGCCACGTTCTTCACTGTGCCTATGCCCGGAAACTGAACGAGAGCCACGATGTCCTTTGTAGGATTTAGGAGAATAGGACCGCTTTCTACCCTGTGGCAAACTGGCAACAGTATTCTCTTCTGGTGGTGTACAGTAATTCAACCCAGACCGCTCATGGTAAAGATGAGGACTCTGCTCTTCTCCAACTTTCCAACTACTTGGATCATCACTATCTCCATAGGACATCCATTCTGTAGACCGCAGTCTCTCCACACCAGATGAAGAGGATCTATTGTATCCAGATCTTGCAGAATGATGTATTTCATTACGAGACCTTCCTATGTCTTGGTGTATGTCATCACGCGACCTTCCTATGTTTGGTTGTATGTCATCACGAGACCTTCCTATGCCTTGGCGTATGTCATCACGAGACCTTCCTATGCCTTGGCGTATGTCATCACAAGACCTTCCTATGTGTGCGTGCACATCTTCACGAGACCTTCCTCTGTCTTGGTGTATGTCATCATGAGACCGTCCTATGTTTCGTTGTATGGCATCACGAGACCTTCCTATGTTTGGGTGCACATCTTCACGAGACCTTCCTTTGCCTGGGTTTATGTCATCACGAGACCTTGCTATGACTGGGTATCTACCTTCAGCATCGTCATCGGCAAATGCTGTTTGATCTTTCGGGAACTTCCATGTCCGAGGCTGGCTGTCGACAAACTGTGAAGCTGAGGTATACGTCCTAGATGATGTGACTTTTCTCGGATAGTGTCCATCATGTCCTCCAGCTGAGCTTAAACGCGACCGCTCCTCCAATCGGGAGTGATTGACAGGTTCTGACTCGAGACCAGGCTCTCTTCTCTTCCCATACTGTGATGGTTCCAGCTGTGCACATCTCTGTGAAGCCTGCTTTTTATTACCCTCATCTTTGTATACACCCGACGGCAACCTGCTCTTTGAATGCCTGGGTTTCTTCTTCGCTTTCTCCTTTTTGACTTCTTTGTCAAATTTGCTCTTGAATTTCTCAACCAGGTCCTTGTAGGCAATACGAGGAATTTTCTCCAAGCAGCTTGCAAAATATTCACTAGCTGCACCTGTTAAACAAAAGCAAAGTCTGTCCAAGAGTTCGCTCCCTTTCCAATATTGACGACGAGCATAGATCTGAAATTTCATGTGGAACGCTGACCACTGACTTCTGCCGTCGTACTGTAGAAAGTGAGGAACATCGATGTTACCAGATGGTGGCGAGTCCGGCTTTTTCGGTTTCACTTCACTGGCGATTATCTTCTTCCCACCACTGGCCGGAGACTGGTCAATTGAATCAACGACATACAAATCCTGTAGCATCTTTGTTCCCTTATACCGGAATTTGCTGCCCAATATAACTGGGGTCTTCTTTTGTGGTGTATCATTTCTAACGGCCATGAATGTTTTGGGTTTTCTGCTAGTTTCACTTGGGTAGGTTTTCTCTCTTCTGCTCGTGTCGCTTGGTGACGTATATGTCTTCCTTCTGCTCATGGTGTCTGCTGCCATGTACTTCACAGTATCTGTTTTACTAGCATCGTTTGTGGACAAGTAGGCAGCTTTTTCTCTCCTGGTTGAATCACTTTGTGCTAGGTATGTAGGCTTCTCTCTCTTGTTGGCATCACTTGCAGCAAAGTAGGCCGACTTTTCTGTTCTCATGTTACTGGGTGCCGAGTAGGCCGACTTTTCTGTTCTCATGTTACTTGGTGCCGAGTAGGGCAACTTCTGCTTCCTAGCATCACTTGTCATCATGTACAACATATCCTCTTTCTTGATAATGTCGCTAGACGCCATGTAGGGATACTTTTCTCTCCCGATCGCTGCGCTCGATATGCCTTGTGCCTGTCCCATACTGGAGTGGGCCCTTTCAGGCTCGCGTCTGACCACAGGAGTGAGAACCGGAGGACGACTGACGCTCCCGTGCTGGTAATCTCGTATTGCCAAAGCAGTGCTTTCACAGCCGCGTGAAGAGAGTTTGTATGGAAGAGGTCTGGATGTCCTCTTCATGACGCCGCCGAACGATGCTCGGACGGCGGGTGCACAGTACGCTGCCACGGCAGGATGTTGTCTGTACAGCGTTGAACGCGATGCGATGTCCGTCACAATCGGCATCTGTCGCCGAACGAGAACCGACGACGGGGAAGGAGACGCGTACATGGCTTGGGAAGAGGCCATCCTGTACGGCACAGCACCGGCAGGGACGTTACGATTCATTTCACGGTCCTCGCTTTACCCTTAGTCAAGATTGATGTGTGAAGTCTCAAACCCAGGAAAGTTTCACTGTAACTGTAAGCACACACTTTAGGTTAGACAAATTTACTGCAGAAGTAAGGAAATCATAGGAGACTGTGTACGTTTTTTTCTCTATTGTTTTATTGGGGTTCAGAGCCACTTTCAAGATTATTTCACTTATATACAATAGCTTCTCAGTTTAGGGCAGGCAGAAACCTGCATCAACAGTAGCACTGATTGAAGCAGTAAACATGCAAGTACTGGCTGGTACTGATAAGACCAAGGCCGATAACTCCTCGAGATTGGGTGAAAACCAGTAAGCTATTCCACTGTTACATGTTGCCAGCTGGGGGAATACTTATCATCGTTAGAATTTAAACATGAATTATATTCATTGTATGAATGATATTAATTGGTATGAATATCGAAATATCCAATCATATTTTCATTCGAGTAGCCAGGGTTCACAGATTCATAGAGAGTTTGATTCATAGTTTGCATAAGTATTATGATTTTCATGTTAACTAACTCATATTTATTTTGTTTGCAATCAATCCTTAATTAATCATGTCAATGGTAGAACAGAGGAACAAATATTTTAAAAGTAAAATAATACATCCAAAAACGATCCTGCTACTTTAGAAACCGATGGATTTCAATGAATATCACGAAAGTTTCTATTCCTGTGAAAATAATCAGGATACAGCCAATATATTAAGTTTAATATTGATGCAGCTGTACGTGGGACAGTCTAAAAGAAAAGAAAAAGGAAGAAAAACATTATCAAGATATTCATAAATTAACTTTAAATTAAACCTATAATTTTGTATTAAAATAGTTAAGGGTGGCGTTTATTGGAGCAGGGCGTTTAATACGTCGAATACGGTATGTATCTTTTAGACTGTCCCATTGACTATCGGATATTCGATGTTAGCCGCATCCGACCAGAATTTAAATGTCTGATAGTAAATGGGGCCATTTAATATGTCTATCTATTTGAACAATACTACCGTCAGAAAATAAGGGAACGATACTGATATTCCTATGGAACACATTAAAACACGAACACATAAAGTGGTATTTCTCAAAACTGAGTAAATTAATTGTAATGAAATGTTCA
>JAVCKZ010053538.1:0-17105 GCA_034780755.1 Lepetodrilus elevatus | reverse complement strand
CTCTCTCTCTCTCTCTCTCTCTCTCTCTCTCTCTCTCTCTCTCTCTCTCTCTCTCTCTCTCTCTCTCTCTCTATGAAATAGATATGAATCTGCATGAATATATACAGTCCGCGAGAATTATTATTATTATTAATAATAAATATATAGGTAGGTAGATAGATAGATCTAGGTAGGTAGGTAGGTAGATTAGATAGGTATATGGATATAACTAGGCTAATTAATTGTAAAGGAACCATTCATAAGCTGAAGTTCATAAGCCAGTCGATAAAGAAGTAAGGTATTACATGGTAATGATGGCACATATATACTTCAACTTTACAACAATGGAAATGCCTATATATGTGATGGTGCATTGTAGTGATGATGTTTATTCATTATTATAACCACAGGTGAATATAAGACATACCGTATGTTTTCCCCTGCCTTTCACGGTCAGTGTTTTTAATATCGACGGACAGCGGGTTGTCCCCCTCGCGATGGCGTTCGACTCACAAGTGTTTCAATAACGTAGTGTGTGGTATATGAAACCAACAGAGACTTAATTTACCCTTCTATCCCCAGTCTGCTCTCCGTTCGCGTCCTGTGCGCGTCTAGGAGCAGAGCTCGCCGTTGGTTTACGACGGTTTTACGACTGTCATCAGCCTCGCCGTCTGCATCTACGAGCTCTCGACGACGTCATGCCAGTACCGACTCCTACGCCGTCTACCTTTTGGTGGCGGGAGACTTCATTGTTCCTTAAGCACTTCTGGTGAATCTATCCGACTCCCATTAAACAAATATATATAGCTTGCTCAGCGGGCTCGCACCTATAAAATTCGACCGTTTTCAAAAGCCTGCGCCGAAACATGAATCCGGGACAACAATATTCTAAAATAATAATATACGGTCTGAGCTGCTGGCGAGTCTTAGTCTCTGTCACAGCGACGTTATTCCGCATGGGGTCGTATGCACACAGCGAGGGACGAGGATGTGAGCAGACCCTTACAGACAACTAAATGATGTGTGTACGAGGACAATATCTAGATTAACCATTCATGAGGTTAGAGTAAATATCCCTTTGCCCGTTTGGAAGACAGCATTGAGGGGAGATAATGCAGGAGTCTTGAAACCAATGGGATACGTCGCCTCGGTCTGTCCTACCTTTGTAGTTCCGGGGACCTCCAGACACTAGACAGAGCCAAATAAGGAGTACAAGGCTTAAAGAACGCAGACCGTACCCAACGTCATCAGCCATTGATGGCTAACACGCCGTCTTGGACGAGAACGTCGGCGTTCCAAAACAGAGACTTACCGCCAATGAAAGACATAGTTTCTGTGAATGAATACGGGTATGATTGAACGTTGAGACGGTGGATCATCAAGCCAGTCTGGCTGGAGACATGGGTAGTATATTAATGTTTGATAAATGATGCGATTAAGATGTATAAATACCGCCTGCTTAATTCGACTCGCGACATCACAAATGGGCGCGTTTTATTAATTGCGACATTTAAAAGGCCATAAATGCCTCGCGTGTTTTGAAGGCATACGTGCAGGTATTAACTATACAGAGCGTCAGATACGCATTGAGAGTATTAATCTGACTCCTGTGGTATCTGTAGGCATTCATAGGCCAGTGTAGATCAGTGCTTGTATGATTAATCCAAACATTGAGGCGGCTACTGAGGCGCCGTTGAGTAATCTTTCTTCATGGAAGGATGGCCCTTCATATAGTTATCGTAATAATAATAATGTGCGCATTTATATCGCGCAAATCCATGCTCCAGAAGCATGCTCATAGTGCTACCTTATTAAAGTACAGTACACACGTGCATTTTAATAGCTTAGTGCTATTTCACTATATGTGTATAATTGTCAAATAAGAGTAAGCCTACATTAAAATATACTACTCAAAATTTGCTAGGGATCACTATTGTGGGTGGTATTATATTATATTATATATATTATGTTAAAGGTCGTATTATTATTTCCTACAAAAATGATACGATCCTTAGCAAATTTTGAGTAGTATATATGAACGCGAAAGGATGGTTCTTTATAAAATGTTCAGTGTGACAGCGCGAACTCAGCTCTCTATTGCTATTCCAGAACATGGTATCGGTTCTCGAAGCTCTCATATCTACTACCAGACAATAAAGACTCTCGTAACTATCTCTTTATACGTGAGAATCGTGCACTTACGAGATAGCGCTATGGTCTCATAGTGGATATGAGAGCTTCGAGAAACGATACCCTGCATAAGGAATAAATTATATTTATTACATAAAATTCAGTGAAATACCACGTTTTATCAGTGGAAATAAAAGGTGTTATTTTTCACTAGTGAAAATAACTTTTCACTAGTGAAAATAACTAACTGGGCAACGGCCTCTGAAGTCTCACGAGTCGCAGAAGACATGACATGGAACCAGTTCAGCGGCATGTGCAAAGCATGTCGCCATGTTACGGCTGAAGGAAGGGGAATGGAGTAGGCTAATCCATTCTTAGATGAACTAATACCTGACTAAATAATGAATGTTATGTATATTTCACTGCACTTATGTAATAAATAGAACATTCAAGTTTTTTTTCTCGAATACCATGTTTATCTCATCGAGTGGAGTATAGGAGAGTGGATATGTCCCACTCCACTCGATGAGATACTAGTAAACATGGTATTCGAGAGAAAAAACTTGAATATCCTCAATATATATAGTATGGTGGTAATAAATATCCGTATCTAAATGGCAGTAGTTCCGTACCAATACCCAAGAATTTGAGGAGGGTACATGTACAGGTTAGATATCGAATATAATGTACAGATCACCATTATGTGAATGGGCACTGATGGTATTGTTTGCTGAATTAACACGGCATTTTCGCTGTAAACTAAACTTTGGAATAACATGTGCTGCATTTTAAGAACATTTTGGACTATTATTGAATGTACTAATTTTAAAACATAACTCGACCACGATCATGTAATTAATTACTAAAGGATTTAGAAGATGTATAATATATGAAGCATAATTACTACTTTGAACAGTTCCGCATGATTTTAGTAAATATTTTAATCTACAAAAATAATTTACACCATACGAACAAAACATACAATTTAGCATATACTGTTCTGTCCATTCCAAATGGTCTTAGACCAAATGGACATTCAGGTTCAAACACTATACATGGCCATATATTCTTGGGATTCGACCCCGCACCAAAACTCAATACCCATCCTTTACCGGATCCACTTAATCCAAAGTAATCTTCACAAACACCTATGGTGCTAAGACACACGTCAGCTGCTTGTATTTGAAGTGAACACAACCCGTGTTAATCCACGCCGTATGTCGCCGGTGTGGGTATCAATGATACGGATAGATTGTACTGGGTGATAGAAGAACGTCGGTCGCAATAGAGCGCCTTGTCAAAACGTCGCTTCAACGCTAATTACAGATTTAGGCCTGATTGCCACGGATGATGGTCGCGATATCGCACAGGTAGACAACTAACAAACGCGTTCTCTAAGTCTTCCCTCAGGTGAAATTCGTGGAACGCAGCCCGTGAATTTTGAGTAGGATACAATTACCTGCTCGTAAAAAAATGATGGTGAGTCGGTCGTGCCACCCCGCGTTAAGCATATCTGGCGGATCAAAGACGAAGAACCCACGTCCAAGTCCAGCCGCGAGATGATTGTTCATTCAGTGTGAAGCAGTTGTCTGACAATCAGTTTCATGAAGTATTATTATCAGTTGTTGTTTAAATATTAGATTCCGCTTTCATTTAAAGAGCTATTGTATTTAACATCGACCAGCATTTAGCACTAATAAACGCACTAATAATGTGCCATTTTTTAGTAAGGAGTCCGTTCTTGATTGTGGAAGCAGTGTTAGAGTTGGCATCAAATAATGCATACACGCTCATTACTTCAACTAAAATGGAGCCTTTGTATTTTTAAAGTTATAATTGTCATCTGGAATACTATCCTTGAAACTCCGGTCATTTATTATGACTACTCAACATGTTAAGTAGTCAGAATGGCCGGGTATATAAACTGATTTCGATACGAACGAAATTCCAATGAACCCTTGAAGACATTTGACAGGATTACGACACCTTCTTAGTGCGAGTTCATGCTCAAGCTAAAGTTTTATGAAGATTTGTTAGCCAAACTTTGAGTTGAGCATGAACTCGAACTCAAAGTCGCGTAATCCCGGGGTCATGCCGCTATGCAAGACGTTTAGATCAGCCATTCCTACATTCAAGACATTCATGATCAATCTTGTTTCCGTGTGAACCATCAAAGTCAACCATGCTTTCATTCAAGACAGTCAACCCTATCTCCGTGTGAACCATCCAAGTCAACCATGCCTTCATTCAAGACAGTCAACCCTGTCTCCGTATGAACCCTCCAAGTTAACAACATCTCTTTGCAAGACCTCCACGTCAACTACGAGAGATCTTAATGTCTGGTACAGAAGGATATCACTGCATTCCAATAAAGCCTTCATGCAGTGATATGTTTATGGCTGTCAATAGCAGCTGACATGTCTGACTGAGACCAGTAATCACCTAAGCCAGAAACAGGTCTACTCGCATAGAAACATTAGTCGAACTTGAAATGTTAGCTAATCGACGTTTATGATACACCGAAGAATACGAAATAAGACGGCGAGTACTGTCGTGATAATATGGTTACGACTTTTCCCTATATCCATGTCATTATACTTTATTCTATTACACCGTGGTGGCATGATAAGCAGAAACCCGTGGATTTACAACACAAGGTAAATTCCCCTGCTATGTTATACGTCGAGGTACCCCGCTTGGTGTTGGCGTCGGGGAACCCTCCCGTCTCAAGTTATCGTCTGCTTCCGTTGTCAAGCCAGCATGATGGATGTCTGCCGAGCTACCCCCATGTTTTGTCACTTCGCCAACGCATCTCCTTTCACCCCTTTTACTCTTCATATGTAAACATTTCAAGATTAAATTATCTCCAGGAGTATTTTTTCTGGCGAGACCAAGGAAGTTAATCAAATTTTCTCGGTCCGTTTACCGCGCTCAATCGTCTCCTCCCCACACCGGGGATGATCATGACTACGCGAGTACAAGGAGAGACCTAGAGCCCTCTCTCTCCCTCTTTCTCTCGCTTTCTCCCTCTTTCTCATATAGTGACAATCAGTATCCTTACCTTTTGGTAGTCGTCTCATAGGGAACATAATCAACACGATACAACGCAAGTTAATTTTTTCATGGCAGGGGAAGTCACCGCTGCCTAGTGTTGTGGAAAATCAAATTTAATTCTATATTCGTGTGGAGTTTGGAGCAATTGCACCCAGCATGATACCCCTCGCCCGACTACGTCATGACAAAAAGACGCCGAACCCCCTCCGGATTCGGCGATTGTCGTCCCGTCTGCATTGTTACGTCCGTCGCCGTGCTAGACGGGGGACGGCGCGCACATTTTCCCGCCGTATCTTCCCGTAATTCACAGTCACTGCGTGTACGTACGTGTACCGAGTATCGAAATAATTTAATTTCTTCAGCGCATACGCTTCGTGCTCCCACGTGCCTGTTCTGGAAAAGCCGGTGTTCCAACTGTCATCTCAGCACGCATGATAACCCAATACCTGGCCATCTCTGTTTGCTTGATGAACACGCGCGTGTGATACCACTAGATGGTGGTAGTTTACGTGTAGTTGGACGTACGACGTCATGGCCATAGCAAGTCAGGCATGCGCTCTCAATCTGTGACCGGGGTGCCACCGTTCTGCTAGGCCATCAACTGATGGCAACTGATGGTTCAAGTGCATTCAGATATTCCTAAAATAAGTTCAGTTCTAAGCATCCTCCAAACATAGAACCAGTGGTGTATGTTTAAGGAGACGATGGAACTGCAATCTGATTGTCAGAGAATGAGGTATAATGTTCTCAAGATCTTTTTTCTTTGTTTCCATGTTGTCCAACGATAACAGCTTCAATTTATCAGATTCAAATGTATTTATATTCTTGGAAAACCAATAAATGGTAGTAGATGATAAAAACAGGGATAAATATACAATATATCGATATCAAAACACTGCCTCATTAGTTCAAACGTAGGCTTCTTCAAACCAACATCTTCAAACCAACCCATTCCCATAGCTACTTTTGTAAGATGCCACACGGTACAGAGATAATTGTTTCTGACAAACTGAACTATTTTCTATTAAGTCATTTTGTCTCTCTTTACATCAAAGAATAAACGTCACCACTTTACCTGAAATAGTTCCAATAGGAATTAATTGCAAGGGGGAATAATCGTTCTGTCCCACAGCCAAATTCCAGTTGCATTGTTAGTTCCTGGTTCAGACAGTCCGCCAGAAATAGATTTTTATTCAGAACTGATAAAACTAAATATCATTACCTGTGGAAATTCGTTCATTGTCAAAGTGTTATCAACTAGATATTGACCAGAGTGCTTTGCTTTCCTGTAATTATATTTCTTATTATCGCCTCTGGCTTAACGCGAAGTCAGTTGTCAAGGTGCGCCATCAGCAATAACCGGAAACGTCCGCAATAACGGAAGTGCGCACACGACTGGGAACCGTATCATATATGTGGTTCACCAAAGTGACCATGATGGACCGTATCGGTGGACAATCTGAGCACCCTTCACCTTTTGAAGTTGGTATTAATTTCCGTGTATAACAAACTGATCTTATCTGTGCTTATCGCGATTTTCAACTGCACACGAAAGCCATGTTCATCAATAATTTAGACATGATCGTACGACGATGAAACAGTCCACAAACGACAATGAAATTGATTCCTACATTTATTTCATTGCGTACATGATATCGATGTACACACCTTTAGATAGCTCTGTTAAAATGAGGCCAATTATTTCCTCAGTTATCAAATGACAAACGCGTGCTTGACAAAGTTTGTCCTGAAAATGTAATTTATCATAAATCGAGTAGGATTGAAGCAGAATGTTTTATTTAGATATTAAGAATAATGAGCTTCTTCGTGGTGGAAATGCCAGATCACTAAATATATGTGAAAACATGTGTACGTAACTAGTAGTTATAGGCCTACTGCGTAGTTCCTACCAATGTGAAAGACATGGATAATTACTCGCTTCATTTGCCTTTATTATATCGCATCCGATCAGATATATGTTCATGAGTGTACCCAGTGCTTTACTGAAATTGATCAAAAGATTAATTAAGAACTATCCGAGAATTACCCATATTAAGACGGGTCAGCCTGACACTGCTTTTGAATGTGTGAAACACGAACCGCGATGGAAATTGGCTATAAAATGAAAACTTGATGGAATTGAAATAAAATCTGACTTAAAAACTTGCTATAAAGATATAAAACGGCAGCGAACAGACGTCGGGTCAGCTTCCTTTCAATTACGATCCAGATATTTGGACCAAGAAGGTATCAATGGCCCTTGCAAGCGGCTGTAATTTGCCTCTCGTTCTGATGGTCACGTGACAACGAGACTTCATCTTCCCACCTGGAGGAGGTAGAAGCTGTACATCAGTGGGTCGTGGCTCCGACGGATAGCTCCAAGCTTCAAATCACGCGAAATCATTACAAATAATCGAACATTATGTGATATAAAATTCCCAACAAAGAATCTGTCAACGAAATAGCGTGTCTGGTGATTTGTGGGTAATAAAGTCGGCAAGTGGAGGAAGATGGAGGAAGATGGTCGTATCGGATTGCACGTATCCCTGACGAGCCTTCGCGAGAGGTCCTAAGTCTAAACTATATGGCGGATTGCAGTACCATCCGGAACTTGGGCATGAAGTCACGTGATCTTGCGAGTCCTCCCATCTTCATTGAGTCTCGCTAATGACTTGGAAGAGTTGTAATTAGCGACTGAATTTCACAGATCAAATTTTGGTATCGGACTCGTAAATGTAACTTTAAAGATTGCTTTAATCAGATGGGTGCCACCCATTGCAAATTTCTTTATGCTGATCCTTGGTGTCTTTTCGCTGTTCCACTTCCCAAGAGGTCAACTCGGTGCATACGTGGTGGTACTGTTTGGGAGCTGTGTGTTTCTATGATAAACAACATTAATCAGATTAAAATTGTCGTCATATTAGTTTACTTTGACGAATGTGAAGTGAATTGTTCCAAAAATCTAAAAACCAAATTAACGATAGAAATTATATTATACTAAATAATAGTTCATTGATTGAAAATCAATGAGTGTTGAAACATTGATAATATACTAATATATGCAGTGTACAAAATTAATCTATTTCAGAAAGAAAAGAAAAAACAATTAAAATAAAATTATAGATCGACAACTCTTATGATACGAGTGAGCGTGTTCCTTGATTAAAACACGTGGCATGTTCTCCTATGTAGTATAGTACAACGCAAAACAAGGCAAGCGGAAATATAACATGATATTATAAAATTATCATTAACCAGCTGTTAACATGTTATCAGCTACAGAGCAAAAAATACACTGTTTTCGCGTGTGGGACTCTACTACAGGGTTCACATGCCTATCTATTGTAACCACAACTTGAATATCTTTAAAGTTATTTCTGAACCCTTCCCATGCAACATTTCCTATTATTAACAGAATGAATCAATCGTTTACAACTAATTCAAAACAGGTGATCGGCGCTCATTTAAAATCAAATATTCCGTTTGCCGTCGACCGCAAAACACACAGTAGAAGAATAGGCCTATTCTCTCCTACGCAATCACACACAGAAAAGGAACAAGAGTTCCTTTAATAATATCCTACGGAATAGAAGTAAAGAAATAAATGAGAATTATTTTACGAAATTATCTCTTCTGAACAAACCAAACGGAATATTGCGTCCAAATGCTGTACCGGAAGTGCCTATTTTGCGCGCGCACAACAACGTGACAGGAGAGTCACACGCGCACGTCATTCTTAGACCCGTGCTGCTTGTGTCTCGTTGATTTTTTATCATGTGAAAAATCACTGTTGTTTTCATGCTTTACCGCGCCAAATTTCTAACAGCACATGCCTAAATCAATTCCCGTTATAGTCGACACGCGTATTTTCTTTGTATTAAATCCTGCTCGCGTTTACCAACGCTTTAAACTGGCGTAAAGAGGAAGCAGTCGTATGACCGTCTATTGCCTATCTGACGTTACGCCAACAACAGGCATGTCAACAACTCTAATTGTGCTAATGTTCCATAAGTCATCACATCGTCTGCATTAGGCCTCTCAAAATAAATGAGATTCTAATCGGGAACGTTCAGCGAACAACTCCTATGCTATCATTAATAGGAATCTAAATTCGACCGCAATTTAGATATTTCTATTTTAGAGTACATTTTCTAAATTGAAATACAGGTATTAACGCTCTGTTGAAATACTTATTTTAATCTATTAAAACAAAACAAAAGACATAGGCATCATCTATCTCACTTTCTTGCATGTGTATGTACCACTACACTGATCAGACATTTATATTTAAAGGAAATCGTCTCAGTTAAAAACACAAAACCTGAAAGTTGGATTCTAAAAGTTCTAAATTTTAATAAATAAATCAAATATTTCCTGAATGTTATATTATTTTATTGCTAATTCATTCTTCAACGGATAAAACGGATATTGTTGTGCATTTAATTTAGTCTTCAACTCAAATCTAGATCCGGGATTACGTTGTTGTGCTCAACCACAGGCACTTGAATCAGGCCATTAATTAAAAAATATATATATATGTATTTTCTTTTTTCTTTTTTTTTCTTAATGTACTTTAATTTTATTTACAAATTATTCTGTCCAAATTGTAAATACAAATCGCCATCGACGGCATATATAAGAGAAAGGTTTATCACTTCGGCCGTTGGAAATCAATATACAACCTCCACTTCGATTGCTATTTTTTAAATATCCGTTCATATTTCTACATACATTACTACAGCGAACATGTACAGTAATGATTTCCCGACAGGCACCTGCATTCAAATTATCATGCCACTTATAAACCGTCCCGAACTTTAAGGGTTAATAACTTTGTCACTAACCATGTTTCAAGTCCCTATGTCGTATACTTCTTCTTAAGTCGAGTAATTAAAAACAGAAATCAAAAACTGCAATGGCACAGTCCAAAACGCGGCATATAGTTATATTGAATTTGGGTTAATACATTTGTAACTAACCAATATATTACTTACTATGAAACTTCACACAAGTGACAAATATGATGTACTTAATAGTATTCCTGAACTCTCTAAGAGATAGTTCATCCTAGCAATGTCTCATTTTGAGTTCACGTTCATTAAACACACCCGTGTATACTTTCTCCGACAACGAATTCCAAATGGAATAATCCATTGGGTTCAGATCTGACTTTGTTGTAGCCACTCGTATATTTTTAATGAACTCTTCCACAGACTGATCCAATTAGGCTTGCATAGTTCTACTAGTATGAGAATTTGCACCATTGCACCGTTGCACCATGTTGTTGGAAATTACAGAACATTTTCCATCAGGGTAGAGACGACGGCAATCAGGCAAGAATCGTTTTTAATACGTTGTTCTGCCATTGCAGATTTTGACTTTTGATTTTAATTATCCGACTGCAAAAGAAGTATACGACATAGAGACTTGAAACTTTCAGAATATGTTAATAATATCATATTTGTCACATGTGTGACGTTTCATAGTAAAATAGTCGTTTGTTACAAATGTATTAACCCTTAAATTTCGGGACGGTTTGTTTTTGGCCACCCGATATATGCCGTCGATGGCGATTTTCATTTTTTACAATTATTTATTTATTTTTGGACATTATTTTTAATAATGGCCTGATTCAAGTGCATGTGTCTCAACTCACGTGCTATGCTCAAACACATGACGTTTTATGAACAACATTTTGAGTTGAGTATAAATCGTACTCAGAAAAGTTTCGTAATCTCGGGGCCTGATGCTGAATTTACGTTTTCAACGTTCTCCCGAGTGCTCCCGAGTTCTCCCGAGTGCTCCGGTCCACAGACACCAAACATATATAGATCTAGTGGTTTCAATTAAACTGTGCACATGCGCACATATTTCACTGTATACTCTACATAACGAGCATCCTCTGTGACACATGGCCATTGACGTATGTGTAGGCATTTGCCAAACGTCAGAGAATGCGTATTGAGATGCGCGTGGCAGTGTGCACCGTTTTGCGCTGAAATCACTTTGTAAAACTTGTCCTATTCAGTTCGAACATATTGGTACCGCTATCACGTTAGAACCATTTTGTTATACCTATATTATTTCCTTTCTTTAAATTGTGGTTTAGAGCCAACCCGCAACATCCATAGGCATAGTGCTGAATGTTACAGTAAACATGCGAGAACAGGCTACATGGTACTGACAAACCAAAGATAACTGCATTGCCACTGTACAGTCAACACATCCTATCATGGTCGCGTTATAAAGGTAACTTTCGCGAACATTAGTGTATGACTCGCACCTATATCATATTGAATTACAAAGTAGTATGTAATCATATTAACCATGTTAAATAAGCGTATAGTATAACTATAAGGTCTACGTTTGTCCATGCTAATTAAGAGAGTATTGTATGTAATTGAATACTGCGTGTTATATTTAGCTAAAATAGTCTTCACAGACAATTGAATACTTCATTTCAACCGTGTTACTAATACTCGTACACCGGGTGTGTAATATGCATGGATGGCGGCTAAATCTGTTATCGTATATTATATTAAGACCGCGTGAACAGCTTGTAGAGGCACTAATGGTAAAGGAGCCAACTTAATCTGACTTGCCCATTAGGAGCGACGGCGATGCGAACGTCATACCCACATACCATGACATTTGGTGCGTGGAACTCGGAGTTTATGCTTTACGATAATATTCATTTCAATTATGAGTTCTTGTAAAATTATAAATTAACACTATTTCATTGTAGCGCAACATCACACACGCGCAATGTTCCTGTTGGCCAAGCCTTTTCATGGCCGCTAATTAGCTACAAATAACATTAACATAATACAGTTAGCGCGTTACTCACCGAGCCAATGATCAACACAGACCCGATTAGAAGCAGATCATCCATAGATAACACTTCCAGCGAAAACTGTCGCGTGTTGCGCTTTGCTGGAATCGTTTCTCAAAGCGAAACGCGAATTACTGTCGGCGTACGTCGAGATGAGCGCACACACAAGAAAATGTATCACTCGATAAACTTTCCACCCTTCGGCCACAACTGGTTCCTAATCGACTGAACTGGTCGACATTACAAAAGATTAAACCTGCATCACGTTGAGTTATGGCTATTCCTCATTTTCAAAGAGGCATAAAACGGAGTGATTGACGTACTTAAGAACAGATTTCTGTTCCAGTAAATGACATTCGTTTTCACTCGCTCGTCGTAGATTTTGAGCCAAAGTGGCAAAAGTGAAACGTGACCCGGACGAATGTGACGATTGTGACGTGGTGTATGGGCTGAGGACGTCCGTGTAGAGATAACATTAGTAGTAGTCCGGGTTTGTGGAGGCCATCTTGAATATTTCAAATTGCTCAATGTTGACGGGTTCACACCACCCTAGATATCTTTATATACACCCCAATGATGAATAATCAGCAGAGAAAAAAACTATATCAGAGAATGTTGGGTTACCCCCTCCGGCGGTCGGACTATATAGAGGAAGGAACCAATGGAATATTGCACGTTAACTCTCTCCATGCTGGAAGCAATCAGATGCCCCAAAGAGCAGTGCCTATATGCCTAATCCAGCAGATAAAGTGTTAAAAATATATCATGTTCATCAAAAATAAAATATGAAAATATAATAGCACGATATCCAACAGCTTCTTTATACATCCACAATTGGTCTTTGTCTATAATTCTTTTCAAATAGACTATACACAGTATCATACTGACTTTTCCATTCATTATCAACACATTAATGTTCATGTTGAACTAGTAAATGTGCTCGGGTTTGAATGCTTCAATAGCTTCTACAACAACGAAAACATCTGTTATATGTGCTTAATGGTCAAGGAATGAACATTAATATCTCGGGTTTATTGGGCCAATTGATCTCCTTGCTCGCAAGTCCATGCGGTAACACTCCAACGTGTTTCACTTAAAGGGCAAGACCATAATGATTTAGGCATATCCGCTCGAATTGGAAATAAGTGAGTGTTTTGCGTCAGTTTATGTATGGACATTGAATATAAAATTGTAAAACAAATCTAAAAAATATATTTTAGATGAAAAACGGTCATTTAGTGTTGACCCCTCAACATGCACCAAAACAAGCCAAGTTATCGTACTTGTCGTCTATGTACTGCACACTGGTGCATCATTATGCTTCTGTAATTTTGAATGCAGATGAAAATTGAAAAGTGCTACACGGTTAATCCATCTTAGGTTGATAATCTTCACACATAGGAAATGCTTGTGAAATTTGAAATGCCGATAGTTATTGTTTGAATTTTTATAGACAGTAAATTACTCCCATGTTTTGGAGAATATTTTATTTTTATTATTACATGTATCGCTATGCTTTAGAAATTGGAATGAAGTAATTATTTTTTAAGAAATGAGAAAGTTATCCACCTATAAGATAAGTTGGGTTTTAAAATAATTAATTTACAAATTGTTCACTTAGAGGTACCATCCCAATGATTACTTCTGTTATTCCGATCAAGGAAAATTACATTGGCTCATAATTTTTCATTTTTTTTTGAAAATATTATTTACATCATGAAGAAATTTTCTACAGAAGAGTTTTAATTTGATTTCCGAAAAGTTCAATTTGATTTCCTATGTTCTATTTCTAAGCCAATATTTGAAATATTACAACATTTATGACAGAATCTGAGTGAAGCTGCTCTAGGTCTACTAAGTGTACGTCTGTCCAACAGCTCAATAATACCCTATTGTCCATTATATCCCCTATTTGTGAAATTAATTATATATTGTGTTGTCTTGGCGAATTATCAGATATTTTGAGAAATATTGACGTAACATTTCCTCGTGTATGACACTTCCATATCCTCGAACAAAGCACTGATGTCCAATAGTTATTTGGCGCGATTTCTGTTTTAACTTGTAGTGATGCTGTGTGAAATTGGACCAAAGTACAGACTGTTTATTGATTGAATATTTAACACTAGTGCCGTACATGAGGAAAATGTTAAGTGATTGAAGAAAATAATTTCAAACGGCTGCAGGCTGCAGCCTGTGAAAATGTATGTGATATTTGAACATATCAACCTAATGTAGACAAATCCACTGATGGAGAATGTCTTAGGTCAGCTACAGCATGTTTTATTGTTGAAGCAGGACTTTCAGACTCTCACAAGACAGAAAAAAATCCCATAAAAATGTTACCATACAGGGCCCTATTTCACGGAACGATCGCAGCGCTACGAAGAAGTTGCAACTCTTGTATTGCTATAAATAGCAAGTTGCTACTCAAAACATTACGAATAGCAAGTTACAACTCCCATATCACTCATAATGGGAAGTTGCGACTCTTGTAATCGTTTCATGGAAAGTGGCCCAGGATTTCCAATCCAAAATAACAATCTATGGATTGAAATCGGTAACAGCAATGACAACCACCCGAATGCGACACTTTCAATAGAGCTTGCTATAACTGTGCTGTCAGCAGTACAAGAAGTATAGCGAGCATTGCGACACAACATCCAATACCAGAGATTAGAGGCTGTTCTCTATAGCCTCTCTCTGATTACTACATCTCTTCTCTAAACACAGCAGGTATTATCAAATATAACATTATTATAAATCATAATTTCTGAATTTTGTTTGGTCGCAAATGGGTGAAAGATTCCTGCAGCGACGTTAAACTCCATATTCACTCACTCACTGAATTTTGTTCCAAAGAATGATTATTATTATTATTATTATTATTATACGGCACAAATATCCAGAACAACTGATCAATGGACCTGCGCACTCAACTCACTGGGGAGTTGTTTACATTTAAGTAAAAGTTATTTTTCTCAGTTCTTGGATTGCAAGTTTCCATTTGATCAATCTAAATATTGTATAATAACAAATTAAAAATTGCAGATAGAAAATAGAATTTATGTACATTTTAGTTTTAAATTAAAGTATCCATGAGTATTGGAAATCATGATTTACCTGCTTTGTTTATCGGAAATTGATGGATTTTCCCGACTCGAATGTTGATGAACGTGAATGCATTTTTGTATATATGGACAATTGATTTCTAACCTCTTGCTGTATTAGTATGTAAACAAATATATATATCAAATAGTTAGGCTTTCATTGTAAAGAAAATGGTAAATCAAACGCAACACAAAATATCTCGTTTTTTTTAATAACTATTTAAAAAAAAGTGGAAACTTTCTTTTGTACTTCAGTTTATATCTATATACGTATTTATATATACTATATCGATTATATTCATGTTGAGTTTTGAAATCAATTTCCATATACTGACATGTTATATTGCCGCAAGTGTTGGCGCAGATTTGAAACTTATCTGTTTGAAACTATCGTTCTGTGAAGCGGACAGCCAACGGTGTGATTGCTTGAAGAATTGAGATAAATACGGGCAGGTTTTTTCCCCGTCAAAACAAATCTGCTGCAAGACTTTGGTGAATTTTGCGTTCATTCGATTCACGAACTCTCTGACACTGTATGCGATTGTATTGGAAGCATGCTCATAGAGCACACAATGTTAATGCCTATTTTTAATGTTGTTAGTGATGTTTTATATTGCAGTTGTATTTTATAAGAGAAAAATACACTGGGAATCTCGGCAGATTAATTTTCATTCAGTTCGTTGAGAAATTTCATGATGATTAAAGACCATAGGTTCCAAGGTCATATTTATTACCCGATGAAATCTTCATCTCGATCCAGTTTTGAGTTTTTAAACAAATGATTCTGTTTGATATTGACTAGTAAGCCCCCCCCCCACCCGCTTTGCAAGGTAATTTGCTGCTTCACTTATATATATTTATTGAATAGATAATAGCTTTATCAAATAACTGTCCGATATATGTTGTTGCGTTTCAGTTTAATGATTAGCACTGCCATATTTTACATGTAATTTTTAGCTTTTAATGAATGTTTGATGGGTTTTTCCCCAAGCCCAGTAGAGGTGTTGTGCATTTCAGTTCTGTGGCTAAGCAAGTTTCACCCACCCCATAGTCTGTAGCTTGAGATTACTGTTACAGTGATTGCTGACCGCATTTTATTCCTTTTTTTTTTTACAAGTTTTGATATTGTTTAGTACATTGTAAGGAATCCATTGTAATTGCTGTATATGTTGTAGCCTACAGTGTCAGGGAGTATATGTGTATGGCGTATTTCCCCTCCCGATGCTGAGAATGCGGGAATCGTCCGTGCATGTTCATTGAATAATAATACCACCTGCTAAAGACACGGTTATACTGGAATGGCCCCTTTTATGTTATATTATACCTTTTACATTGTTTAGATGTGAAGAAAGTGTTAGCCAATGTCGCACCGACTGTGCCCACTTCTTGAGGTCGACATGACCTATGTAAGGTTTACGCTGACCCAGGAAGTTGTCGGGGCGACCTCTCTGTTCATCTTTATCACTGGTCTGTGGTAATCATGGAAACAAAATACAATACTTCTGCTGCGGATATGTGTCCGTTTTACTTTAAAAACAATGAAATAAATTTGTTTTTATTGCAATCGCTGTGTTTTTTCGTTTTATGTTAAATCTGGCCCCAAGGTTATGAGATTTGTTTACGTAAGTAGTCGAGCTGTACTCAACGTTTTGTTCACAAATCCCTATCTAAACTTGTCGCAAATGGGTGAAAGATTCCCGCAGTGACGTTAAAAAGACTCGTACTCATGGGTGATTTTACCTATGTCCATTTTTATTGGTAATACAGTCCTTATAACAGTCTCTGGGTTCCGATCACGTGGCTCCGCTATCCAATAAGCGGTAATGTGTTCCAGTAAGCGGAGCCATGTGATCGGAAACCAGGATGTGACTTCACGGATTTCTGCCAGCGCCATGAGATTGACTGAACCACCATTTTTTCGCAATAAAAGACGAAGATTTGAAAGACAAACTTCTCGGGACGATAATATGGATGGATACGTACATCTGTTAGCATGATGC